>JANAVB010018999.1:167500-221458 GCA_029216955.1 Iris pallida
TTCTGTATATATATTTTGGGAATTCCCTGGTTTGGGATTTGCAGGAAAATTATTGGCGCTATTTCTCAGTTTTTGGGTTGACCAAAAACAGAGGAGATGCTGCCGGATTTTTCCGTAAATTCTAGATTATTTTAAAAATGAATTTAAAATGGATTTCGAAATTTTATTTGATATTTTATTTTGGGTGACGACCGTATCGGTCAACGGACCCGGCTAAGTGCAAACGAAATCGGCTTCGCCCGGACGTTGAGGCATTAGCCCAGTTGAGGATTGGACCATATCTGAGACTCTATATTTATCTTTATTTTTACTATTTAATTCTGTTTATATTTTTATTCATATTTAAAGTTTAGGACTAACGGCAGTTTTGTCTTATTTCAATTTATGTAAATAAATTGTAATGGACATAAGCCCAGCTGGCTGTGGTCTGTAACTGTATTTGGTAGCGTAGCTTCTGGTTATTTCTGATTTTGCAGGTTTTTGTATTAAACGAGTAAATTTGATAAAAGTATTTTCGTATAAAAATAATTCAGATTTTTCTCACCTAAAATCTATCAGTTTTATTATTAATTAAAAATTATGTATTTCTCACTAAATAAGAAAATTAGCTTTATACTTATAAACTATGAAAATACCAAGTCTTAATAAATTAATCTGGCATCGACGAGTTTTCCGAATTCAAAAGTTTAAAATGACCTTTTTCCCTTGTACTAAATCAACGCACAATTAATCGTATTTTTGGTGTTTGGTTAATTAAAAGAATTAAAATTTGGACTAGGACACAAATAGAGATTTCAACTAGCGTAGCTAGATTGGTAAACCTGGAATCTGAGTCAATTTCTCGAATGTAGGAATTCGAGGACGATTCTGATTTCCCGTCTCGAAGTCTTCTACCTCTCCAGTCAATTCCTTTGAGGCAAGTATAGTTTGTGTTAGTTTACAGATATTAAATTAATCACTTTACTGCAATTTTAAACCACGATGCAAACACGAAACTGTTTAGAACTGCATAATTCTATTATTTAATTTAACTGTTAAATTAGCATGAATTGTACTTTGCTCCCTCCTGACTGAAGATACATTTTTAGGAGATATTGAGGATGTTAAGCTGTTAATCAGCAGCTACTACGACCCTGTGTTGTACCCGGTTATGCTGCCAGAGTCCCCATAGGAGGACGTTGGGACTGAGGCCGATGATCCGGCTGATAGATAGATTTCCTTTCTCTGCATTGTTGTCATTTTCATTCTGTTATTTCATTTCAGAACATTTCCATTTGTATTTAAATTTCCAAGTTTAATAAAGTTTTATTTCCCGATGTTGAGTTGTAACAAATATAGTATTGTTGTATGGTTACCTGCTACTGAACAACTTACTGCCGCCGTCTCAACAACGGTGCAGGCTGGACATGATCCGGTTCGACCCAATTGGTTGGGATCGGGTCGTGACATGTTTTTAGTGGTGGCCCATGCAGGTCCTACAACAACTTAGGAAAACATACCTAGAAACAATTAGAACACTAGAACAATGATTTGTCACGACATAGGACCGAATTATATAAATAAATATTTTTGTTTGATTATAGACTGGTAGGATACCTTGCTTATGTATGTACCTTAAACCGTCCAGATCATGGCCAAGGGAAAGACTACCCGATCCGGCCCTGCTGACGATGAGGTGTCGTCGACTGACCACACCCCTCCTCAAGCACGCCGGGACCCACCTCCCTTGCAGCTGACAGACCGTCCTCATGTTGCACCAGCTCCCCGGCCCGTTTACGCTACTACAGCACAAACGGTGGAA
This sequence comes from Iris pallida, assembly GCA_029216955.1. NCBI lineage: Eukaryota > Viridiplantae > Streptophyta > Magnoliopsida > Asparagales > Iridaceae > Iris > Iris pallida. The sequence continues at coordinate 169,302 of JANAVB010018999.1, forward strand.
CCTGCGCAATCCCAGGCTGAGCCACAGACCCCTGCGGTAGTGGCCGCACCAGCTGCCCCACCAGTACCCGTGGATCCTACTGACCTAGTGGGAATGCTACGAAGAGTGCTTAAAGCACAAAGAGCTCAAGCAGAAGCCCACAGAGAGCAGACTGCTGCCCAAGCCGAAGCCCATCGTGAGCAGACCGCGATTATGAGAGAAGGCATGGAGAATGCCCACAATGTGGCAATGGCTGCCCTCGAGAGAGGAAGAACCACTTCATCAGAGCCACGACCTGCCAAGGTACGCTTGATTCAGGAGTTAAGTTATATTTCATTTAAGGCCATTCTTTTGATTAGAGGCGTATTATTACATGAAGGTTGGAGATATAGAAAGCTTTAAGAAGCAAGACCCTCGACCTTTCAAAGGAACCGAGGGTATCATCTACGCCGATGAATGGCTAGACCATATGGAGCATCTCTTGAGCGTCGCTCGACTCCCCGAGGACCTCAAGACTGAAGCTGTAGGACTCCAACTACAGGATGTGGCGAGCACCTGGTATCGGAATGAACCCCGACTCCAGGACAAGCAGCTCGACTGGGACACCTTCAAGAGGCTGTTCTGCAGGAAGTTCTTCCCGACATCTGAGATGCGGGAGATAGAAAGGCAATTCCAGAACCTGAAGCAGGGGAACATGACGGTCAACGAATATGCGGCAGAGTTCGGCCAACTAAGCCGCTTTGCCCAGAACCTGGTAGCTGACCCCAAGAATCGTGCTGAACGATTCAGGTATGGCCTAAGAGAAAAGATTCGTACCCCTGTGATCGCAGGTGGCGCAAAGACTTATGAGAGGATCCTGATCTGAGCTCAAGACGTGGAGAAGAGCCAGCCTTCTCGATCCAAGAGGGAGTATCCTGGAACTAGCAACTTCCAGGGTAGTCAGAAGAGGCCCAACAACAACAGCAACAGGTCCTCGCACCACCAGCAGCATCATCATCAGTCGAGAACCAATGACAGAGCACACCAGAAGCAGATCCCTGTCTGTGACTACTGCAAGAGGCCAGGGCATCAGTCAAACATCTGCAGGAAGAGGCTAGGACACTGCCTAGTCTGTAGGTCTGCCACCCACCAAGTGAAAGACTGTCCCATGTCAGCCCACCGGACTAGAACCAACCAGCAAAGAGCTCCCCTACCTACTCAGCAACAACAGTTTGGACAGCACCAGCAGAAGATCGGGCGAACTTTTGCCCTAGCAGCTGATGAGCAGGAGCCAGAGCAAGAACCCACCGCTGATGTCATCACAGGTTCCATTTATGTGTTTTCACATCCTGTTCTAGCATTATTTGATTCGGGTGCATCACATAGTTTTATATCATCAAAGTTTATTGCTGCACACCATATAGATTCGGGACTTAGCAAGGTGATTAGTAGGGTTATGACCGGTGGTGGACCCATACCCATCACTGAGGCTTGCAATTGTCCCATAACCATCTCTGGACACCAGTTCTCAACACCCTTACTAGTGATGCCCCTGCCCAATTTGATGTAGTCCTAGGGATGGACTGGTTAAGTGAACAGCATGCGCTGATAGATTGTCACCGAGGTTGTGTCATCTTCCGTCCACCAGGAGAACCGGAGTTTGAAATCTCTCGAGCTCCGGAGGACATGAAGTGTGTTACCTACTCCTCACTCACCGAAGAACCCGGGCCTCCTCACCCTATCATTGCGGAATTTATGGACGTCTTTCCAGATAGTCTTCCAGGATTGCCGCCGGATCGAGGTGTGGAATTCACCATCGATCTAGTACCCGGCTCTTCCCCTATTTCTCGGGGATGCTACAGAGTCAACCCCAAGGAGGCTAAGGAGATGAAAGATCAGATCGACGAGCTGAAGTCGCAAGGATTTATCAGAGACGGGGCTTCACCCTGGGGAGCACCAGTTTTATTCGTACCCAAGAAGGATGGAACCGTGCGGATGTGCATTGACTACCGGGCGTTGAACAACATCACCATCAAGAACAAGTACCCCCTGCCCCAGATCGACGACCTGTTTGATCAACTGAGTGGAGCCAAGGTATTTTTGAAGATAGATCTCAGGTCAGGCTACCATCAAATCAAGGTCAGGAAGGAGGATATTCCCAAGACGGTGTTCAACACCAAGTATGGGCAATTTGAATTCTTGGTCATGTCGTTTGGACTGACAAATGCTCCTGCGGTATTCATGAACCTCATGAACAAGGTTTTTCATGAATATCTGGATCAGTTTGTTGTTGTCTTCATCGATGACATATTGATCTACTCGAAGACGGAGGAAGAGCATGATGAGCACTTGAGGAAACTGCTGAGTACCTTGAGGAAGGAGAAGCTCTATGGTAAGCTATCCAAATGCGAATTATTTTTAGACAAAGTGGAATTTTTGGGCCATGTTGTCACAGGAAAAGGAATTTCGGTGGATCCAAAGAAGATAGCTGCTATTGAGAAGTGGACTGCACCAAGCTCGGTTGCAGAGATCAGGAGCTTTTTGGGACTAGCTGGCTACTACCGGAAGTTCGTGAAGGATTTCTCCAAGATTGCGGAGCCAATGACGAAGCTTACCAGGAAGAACGAGGAGTTCATATGGTCTGAAGCGTGCTAGTCAGCTTTTGAGGAACTGAAGAAGAGGCTTACAACGGCACCGATACTTGCGCTACCCGCAGTTACCGGCGGTTTCTCAATCTATAGTGATGCTTCCGAAAAAGGACTGGGCTGCGTTCTTCAACAACACGGGAAAGTAATTGCCTATGCATCTAGACAATTACGGACTCATGAGAAGAACTACCCCACACATGATTTGGAGCTTGCAGCGGTGATATTTGCTTTGAAGCTATGGAAGCACTACCTGTATGGAGAGAGAGTGGAAATATTTACGGACCACAAAAGTCTAAAATATGTTTTCACTCAGAAGGAGCTGAACATGAGACAAAGACGATGGCTGGAGCTGATGAAGGATTTTGATATCAACCTGCAGTATCATCCGGGTAAGGCTAATATTGTTGCAGATGCACTTAGTCGATACCCGATGGCAATGTTCTTGACCAAGGAGCACCATTTGCTGGAGGACATGGAGAAGTTTGGGTTGAAAATTGTACTGCCCGAGGTAGAAATGAAGAAGCTTGGAAGAGAAGCCATCGTACCAGGAGATGAATCATCATTGATGCAGTTGCAAGTGCGTTCGAGTCTTATGGACAGGATCAAGGAGACACAATTCTAAGACGAGACGCTTTGCAAACTTAGAGACCAAGTGTTGGCAGGAACACTTGAAGGATTCTTAATCGCCAGTGACGGAGCATTGAAGAATGGTACGAGGCTTTGCGTACCAACTGGCGAACTGAGGAACGAGCTGATGCAAGAAGCGCACCAGTCGCAGTATTCCATACACCCAGGAGCCAACAAAATGTACCAGGATATACGAAATATAGTATGGTGGTACGGAATGAAGAAGGACGTATCCAGGTATGTGGCTAGATGTTTAATTTGTCAGCAAGTTAAAGCTAGCAGACAGAGACCAGCAGGATTATTGCAGCCACTTGACATTCCGAAGTGGAAATGGGAGCACATAACGATAGATTTTGTATCGGGACTGCCTCGATCCCAAGGAGGGAAGGATGCCATTTGGGTTATTGTGGACCGACTGACGAAGTCAGCTCACTTTATTCCCTTCAAGGTTGGTTTATCCATCGAGAAGTTGGCAGCACTGTACATGCGGCACATCTACCGGATTCATGGAGTTCCGGTAAGTATCGTATCTGACAGAGATACTAGATTTACCTCTCACTTTTGGAAGAGTTTACATGACATCTTGGGAACCCAACTGAAGTTCAGCACCGCCTACCACCCTCAGACTGACGGGCAATCGGAGAGAACAATCCAGACGCTAAAAGATATGCTGAGATCATACGTCCTGGAATTTGGAGGGTCTTGGAAAGACTATTTGCACTTGGTAGAGTTCTCTTACAACAACAGCTACCAAGCTAGCATCAGGATGACACCGTTCGAGGCACTCTATGGACATCGTTGCCGCACTCCACTTGCTTGGGACGACGTCGGAGAACGAGTGTTGCTTGGACCTGAGATGGTGACCGAAGCAGCAGAGAAGGTGAAAATGATCAGAGACAAGCTCCGGATAGCCCAAGACAGACAGAAGCATTGGGCCGATTGCAGTAGACGGCCTTTGGAGTTTGAAGAAGGCGACAGTGTGTTTGTGAAGATCTCGTCTACCAGAGGAACAATCCGTTTTGGCAGAGCAGGAAAGTTGATCCCCAGGTACATTGGTCCATTTGAAGTACTTAGCAGGATTGGAGAAGTGGCTTATCGGGTAGCACTATCCCCAAGTCTCGAAGGCGTCCACAACATCTTCCACGTCTCGCAGCTGAGACGCTACATCCCAGACCCGAGCCATATCTTGGACCATTCAGAGCTGGAGATTGGATCCAGCCTCACAGTGCCAGAGAAGCCAGTGGCAATTTTGGACAGAGACGAGAAGAGAACCAGGAACACCGTGACGCCAATAGTCAGAGTGATGTGGCGACACAACTCACCAGGCGAGTCGACCTGGGAGCGAGAAGACCAGATGCGGGAGCAGTACCCGTACCTGTTTGAGACTTGAGGTAATCCCTAACCTTGCTTTTAAAATTTTGAGGACGAAATTTTCTAAGGAGGGAAGATTGTAAAACCCATTTCTTGTGTATTAATTAATATCTGTATTTCTATTATTATTATTATTATTATTATAATATTTTTGGGTGTTAAAATTCTTTCGAAAATAATATAACAAGGATTTTTGAGTTCGAACCCAGACCCGAGTCCGAACCCAGACCCGAGCCTGAGCTCGAACCCCCTTCCAATTTATTTCTGACTTGGTTAATATTATATATATATATAAAAATATTTTGGGTGAGCTGGTCCAAATTGGACCAGCGTACAACCTATTCTTCCTCCCCCTTTATTCTCTCCAGCACACTCCCCTCAACTTCCCACGTTCACCCTAACCCCCTCCTTTTACTCAAGACCTACAGACTTCTTCTCCTTCTCCTCTTCTTATAATCCTCAACCAAACCCCCATCACTCACAAAAACTTTATCTCTCTCTCACTCTCTTTCAAGATCAGAACCCCCATCTCTCCAGCCCCTTCCCCCGAAGCTTCGCCCCGACCGTGCGCCTCCTTCCCGGCCAACCGTCGTCGTCATCGCCGCCCCTGTGTGCCGCGGCCAAGCTCTCCGACAGCACCCAACCGTCGGCCTCCCTCCAGGCCGACCGTGCCAGCGCGCCCCGTCGGCTTTCCCCCTAGCCGCCCGACGCCCGGCGCAGCCGCGCGCCACCCTCACGAGCCGTGCCCCTGGCCGCAGCCCCCTCTGGCCGACTTCCCCACGCCCGAGCCCCTTTCTCCAGTGCGCCCGACCCCCTGTCGGCCTCCCCGCTGACCTAGGTGCCGTGCCCTAGCTCCGACGTTCTTTCCCCGATGCCTCCAGCGTCTTTTGTCATCGTTCTTCGTCGACGCAGCACTGTGCATCGTTCCCAGCGCTGTCTTGGGATTATTTTGCTGTCTGTATCTCCATTTCTTTCTTTATAATTTCATCTGAGAGCTCTAGCCGAGCAACCTGAGGTATAACCCCTGTCCCGTCCATTTTTATTCTAGTCTATGATGAGAAATGGTCCCCGATTCCCTTTGGGAATTCGGTTTTAGCGACGTCGTATTTTTTCGGAACCTTCGGAAAGGTTCTGTGGATTATTTTGGATTTCCTGAATATTTTGGGAATTGATTTTTGGTATGTTTTGGCTTTCCAGATTTTTTCGGTAGCGTTCTGTGATTTTTGGGTTGGAATCGGACTTCCGAAAATTATTTCGGGTCGTTCCGAATATTCTGTGGATTGGTTGTGTTTATTCTGTATATATATTTTAGGGATTCCCTGGTTTGGGATTTGCAGGAAAATTATCAGCGCTATTTTCCAGTTTTTGGGTTGACCAAAAACAGAGGAGATGCTGCCGGATTTTTCCGTAAATTCTAGATTATTTTAAAAATGAATTTAAAATGGATTTCGGAATTTTATTTAATATTTTATTTTGGGTGACGACCGTATCGGTCAATGGACCCGGCTAAGTGCAAACGAAACCGACTTCGCCCGGACGTTGAGGCATTAGCCCAGTTGAGGATTGGATCATATCTGAGACTCTATATTTATCTTTATTTTTACTATTTAATTCTGTTTATATTTTTATTCATATTTAAAGTTTAGGACTAACGGCAGTTTTGTCTTATTTCAATTTATGTAAATAAATTGTAATGGGCATAAGTCCAGCTGGCTATGGTCTGTAACTGTATTTGGTAGCGTAGCTTCTGGTTATTTCTGATTTTGCGGATTTTTGTATTAAACGAGTAAATTTGATAAAAAGTATTTTCGTATAAAAATAATTAAGATTTTTCTCACCTAAAATCTATCAGTTTTATTATTAATTAAAAATCATGTATTTCTCACTAAATAAGAAAATTAGCTTTATACTTATAAACTATGAAAATACCAAGTCTTAATAAATTAATCTGGCATCGACGAGTTTTCCGAATTCAAAAGTTTAAAATGACCTTTTCCCCTTGTACTAAATCAACGCACAATTAATCGTATTTTTGGTGTTTGGTTAATTAAAAGAATTAAAATTTGGACTAGGACACAAATAGAGATTTCAACTAGCGTAGCAAGATTGGTAAACCTGGAATCTGAGTCAATTTCTCGAATGTAGGAATTCGAGGACGATTCTGATTTCCCGTCTCGAAGTCTTCTACCTCTCCAGTCAATTCCTTTGAGGCAAGTATAGTTTGTGTTAGTTTACAGATATTTAATTAATCACTTTACTGCAATTTTAAACCACGATGCAAACACGAAACTCTCTCTGAGAGCACTGTAACTACTGAGAACTGGGGGAATAGTGTAATGAGTATGACCATACTGTAACAAAACCCCTATCCTTTACTGTAACAAACCTAAGCCGGTCATATCTCATTGCCTATTCAAAATCACACTATTTTACTGCTGAAAACTGTTCATATTTAAACTGTTTAGAACTGCATGATTCTATTATTTAATTTAACTGTTAAATTAGCATGAATTGTACTTTGCTCCCTCCTGACTGGAGATACATTTTTAGGAGACATTGAGGATGTTGAGCTGTTAATCAGCAGCTACTACTACCCTGTGTTGTACCCGGTTGTGCTGCCAGAGTCCCCACAGGGGGACGTTGGGACTGAGGCCGATGATCCGGCTGATAGATAGATTTCCTTTCTCTGCATTGTTGTTATTTTCATTCTGTTATTTCATTTCAGAACATTTCCATTTGTATTTAAATTTCCAAGTTTAATAAAGTTTCATTTCCCGATGTTGAGTTGTGACAAATATAGTGTTGTTGTATGGTTACCTGCTACTGAACAGCTTACTGCCGCCGTCTCAACAACGGTGCAGGCTGGGCATGATCCGGTTCGACCCAATTGGTTGGGATCGAGTCGTGACACTAAACCCTAACCTTAACTTTCACTTTATGACCAGCCACTAGGTTATTTCCTTCCTATAAATAATCTCCTCATTAGTTCTTGCCTCTTTTGTATAATTCCAACACATAGAAAAAAGAAAGGTATGACCTTTCTTCCCCAATCCCTAGATTTTTCATTCTAATTCCTTTTTCACTCTAGTTTCTTGCGTTAGAGCCTAATACTCTCCTATTTTCTGATTGTGGAGAGTAATCCTAGCTTTGGGTCAATTTGGAGCATTTGGCTAGCAAGGAGGAACTCCCCATTTGAAGTTTTTTCTTGCTATTGGCACCTATAGGTAAAACTCCACAAATTATGCTAATATTCGGATTTCTTTGCATATTAGGCTAGATCTAGGTGTCCCCTAGCTGTCCCTAAAGTTTGGGTAAAAATCGTGTTCGTTTGGTGTCCGTATCGGACACGTATCAATACGTCTATGTAGGTGTTTGATGAAATGCTTGATTGTATTAAATCCTTGTATTTTCTAAAACTAATTTCACATTTGGAAAGCCCTTGATGTGTGTTTTCGAAACCCCACTGACTGAGCACGATTTTGAGTCTGATTCGTGTCCAAATCTGGACACGAACCTGTGCACGAGCCCCCGTACGGTTGCCCTGCCTCTCGGGTATCCTAGCGGACATGACACAGCACGTCTTGACACAAAATTTTGTGGACACCTAGGCCACGTGTCTGACACCACACTGACAAAATTTCAGGTAAAATGATCGAGTATCGAAGGAGTTCTCGAGCTCGCACGGATCCCACACTGTCGCACATGCACTGTACACGTTCGAAAAATCACTCACTGATACGCACATACAGTTCGGACACGACACGTCTTTGACCCGATTCAGGGTGTCGATTCCCTATTTCTACCCCTACTCTACGTGTGGACACAAGCACGACACTTCTCGTGTACTGTGTCGAGCCCTAGCAAGCTCGACATCGCCGCACGAGCCTGTGCACCTGCTGTTCACTGATACTTATGCTTTTTCTGTTTTGGGCACTTCGTGTCCTAATTTCTGGACACGAATATACACATGGACACCCTCCACATGTACACATACCTACCTGACACCACTGTACACTATCCTCCATATCTAATTGGGGTTTCGATTTGATTTTGGATTTCGAAATTTAGTTTGAAGTAGAAACTGTATTGTTCCAGTTTTGAACTAATGTTCAGATTTGATATTTCTTAGAGTTTGGTTTGGTTTACGAAGTTTTAGCTATTGTGTGATCTCGAAGTTCACATTTGAATTTGAAGCTTGTGTTTGATCGGGTTTTCTGATTTGATATTTTCGGATACTTGAACAGTTGAGCTATTCTTGGAAATTATCATAATATTAAAGTTCAGATTTCTCATTGTTCTATCCCAGTTTCATTTCGAGCTGGCTTGAGGTTTTCTAATTGTTGAGTAGTATTGATTTCAAGATAGGGTATTCAGATATAAAAATCGAATGCTAAAATCCTAGATTTCATTGAGTTTCTACCTTACCTTGGTTTTGTGATTTAGTTTCACTGAATGTGCTTTCGAAGAAGGGCATCTCAATTGGTTTTGTGATTTGAAATTCTAGATGTTGTATTAGTTTGATATATTGATTTGGGTTTTGTTGACATATTGTTTTGTTGTATAGGTTTCGATCTTAAATGACTGAAAACTGAGGATAGGGTTAGATATTATAACTGAGTTCATTGTTAACTGGAGTTAAAGTAACTGAATTGATATTTAACTAAGAATTTTCCCAATTCAAACCTGAGAGCATTTTGAAAACCAGAGAAATTAATGTGTTCAGCTGAGATTTAGTTGCAATAGGAATTTATGGTTTGTATTTGATAAAGGGGTTTCGAAATTTGCCTTGGGACTGTTAACCTGAGAATTGCAACTGTTATATAAATACACTGCTTTCTTTTTCTGAGATTTCCCAAACTGTCATGTGCATTAATATGTATCACACACAACACCCTACTGATTTCCTATGACACTCTCTACACACACATGAGTTAACTCACACACTCACACAAATCTGAGTTTGACACTGATTTGAATACCTATCTACACACTATCACACACTATTTTGGTTGGTAGTTTAATGTAGACACACACATGACGCACTTTTGTACATTGTTCTGAAATTTGAGAATGGGATGACACTCTCTATGTACTGTTTTCTCCTATCTAGGCACACACACACCTAAACTAAAAACATTGTTGACATTCACACATGTCCATAATCTAACCCTCATGACACTTGTCCACATACACCTATGAACACACACATTTATGACATGTACACACACACATTATCCCACTGATTTCTGAAATCTACTGTCACTCACACTCATACACACACACACACACACACACAATATTGACATTGACACACATCACTCACTCACACATGGATGAACTGGAAACCCCCTGTTCCTGAGACACACCCCTCATTAGCCTACTCCTTGTACACACCATTGACACCCACACTCACTAACCCTCTATAGCCCTTTTTCATAAATGCATGCCTATATATACACTTAGCTCTTTTATGCATTGTAGTATATATATATATATATATATATATATATATATATATATATATATATATATATATATATATATATATATATATATATATATTAAAAAAAAATATATATATATATATATATTTTTTTATATATATATAATGCCATGATATATAGGCCTAGTATTGTATGCTAATATATGCATGTATGTTTACACTAGCTCATTGAAATGTTCCTACGAATGCCTAATGTATATATAGTTCATTGCCTATATGTATATCTAGTGTATGCAATATATGAATTATATATAATATAAATTATGTGATTGATGGCTTGTTGGCCTTGTGATGGTGTGTGAGTGCTAGCCTAGGCTTGGTTAGGCCTAGTGAGACTTGTTAGACTAGTTTGGGCTAGGACTTGTGTGGTGGCCCATGCAGGCCTGTGTCGCAATTTGTGCGATCTCGTAATGGTGCTCGACTTAGAGTACTAATTACGAGCCTGCGATTAGGACGTAGGATCTAGGGTATGATAGGAGTTACTCAATCACATTTTAGGAAATTTTTGATCTTTTGATTTCCATGACAACTCTTTCGCATTGAATTTAATTGTCCTTCTTTGATATTTCTATCATGTGCCATATTGATTCCTTGTTTCAATCTATCCTCAGGATGACGATTACTCGCTCTCAGGCAGCGGGATCTAGCGCTGTTCCGGAGAGGCCCGATCCGGCAGGACTTCCACCTCCGGCTGTGGGAGTTGCAGTTGAGGGAGCTGCCACCTCAGTTCCTGCCCTTCAGGCGGGAGTAGCAGCAACGGTTCCAGGAGGTCTTCCACCTCCAGCAGCGGGACCGTCCATAGTCATTCCTGATATTCTTCCACCGCCGCCTCCGCTACCGACTGATACTCAGGGGATGACGGCCCTTCTGCAGCAGACGTTGCAGACCCAGAGAGCGCAGACATAGCTGTTACGACGGAGCATGGAGAACTCCCATCAGCTGGCGATGGCAGCAGTAGAGAGGGGTGCACAGGGTCCAGTTCAGGGAGCCCCAGTTCAGCAACAGGGTCAGGGGAGGCCTGGCACACACCTAGACTTCAGGAAGATGAACTCGAGAGAGTTCAAGGGTACCGAAGGTATCCTGTATGCGGATGACTGGTTGGAGGATGTCCAGCGGAGTCTGGAGTTGGCAGAGGTCCCGAGAGGGCTTTGGGTGACGTCTGCAGCGAGCCAGTTTTTCGATATAGTGCTGACTTGGTTTCGTACGGATCCTCGTACATCGGCGAGAGGTTTATCTTGGGAGGAATTCAGGAAGCTCTTTAAGGAGAAGTTCTACCCAGATGTGGCCTTGACAGCTTTGGAGGGACAGTTTGCCAGTTTGGTGCAGGGGAACTCGTCGGTAGACGAGTATGCAGCGGAGTTCTTCCGCTTGAGTAGGTTTGCACCCAGTCTGATCCAGGATGAGGGGTACAATGCCCGCAAGTTCCGGAGGGGTCTTATACATGCAGTTCGTACTCGTACCTTTGGACGACGCGATGCGACATTCGAGCAGATTCTGATGGAGGCGCAGACCGCAGAGGAGGACTTTGGCCTCAAGCCGAAGAGGGGCAACGATGTTCTAGAAGCGAGCTCGAGTGCGGGGCCGACGAAGCGCCCTCATTTCCAGCAGAGGCAGATTAAGTAGCAGCCTCAGTTGTAGTTTCAGCAGGCACCAGCGCGTGCCCAGCAGCACCAGGGACATGGCCAGAGACAGACTACTCCGTGCGGCTTCTGCAGGAAGCCAGGGCACACTCGAGAGGCCTGTAGGAAGAGGTTGGGCGTCTATCTATACTGTGGGGTGCCCGATCACTTGTTGAAGGATTGTCGTCTTCGTGGAGCCCGAGGAGGCCAGGACAGAGCACAGCAGGCCAGAGGACCAGCAGTTCAGCAGATAGGTCCTCCACTTCAGACACAGCAGTAGCACTTTGTAGAGCACCATAGGGGAGCCCCTGCGGGCAGAGTGTTCGCCTTGACAGCAGAGGAGGAGGCAGAGTCAGTGGGTGATGTTATGGCAGGTCACCTTCTTCTTAATTCATTTCCTGTTTTTGCCTTGTTTGATTCTAGTGCCACTCATAGTTTTATGTCTGTTTTCTTTGCTCTGAGACACAATATTATTGCTGAATATATGGGTAGGACTTGCAAAATATTGACCGGGGGAGGCATCATCCTGGTTAACAATATCTGCAAGGGGCGGAGAGTTACTTTAGGAGGTCGGGATTTGAGCGCGTGCTTGCTCGTAATGCCCCTTTCGAGGTACGATGTGGTACTCGGAATGGATTGGTTGAGCATGCACCATGCTAGTATAGACTGTAGAGGAGGTAGGGTTCTGTTTAGGCCGCCGGGAGAGCCAGAGATTGTGTTTGCCTGAGGAGCAGCTGAGCCGGGAGATGGGTTCTGTGGAGCTTTGCTGGCGGGACAGGCATTGTCGCATCCATTGATAGCTGATTTCATGGATGTTTTTCTCGAGGAGTTTCCTGGGATGCCGCTAGATAGAGACATTGAGTTCTCTATAGACTTAGTGCCGGTGCTGAGCCTATTTTACAGCACGTCTATAGGGTCAACAACAGCGAGTTGGCAGAGCTGAAGAAGCAAGTCGACGAGCTACAGGACAAAGAATTCATCAGATTCAGTTCATCACCTTGGGGAGTGCCAGTTCTGTTTGTACCGAAGAAGGATGGTACGATGCGCATGTGTATCGATTACAGGACGCTCAACAATCTCACTATCAAGAACAAGTACCCATTATCGAGCATTGACGACTTGTTCGATCAGTTGAGCGGCACGAAGGTGTTTTCGAAGATAGACCTGAGGTCCGGTTATCATCAGCTGAAGGTAAAGCAGGAAGATATTCCGAAGATAGCTTTTTAGACTCGGTACGGCCAGTACGAGTTCACTGTTATTCCATTTGGGTTGACCAACGCCCTAGCAGTGGTCATGAACTTGATGAACAAGATATTCCATCAGTACCTTGACAAGTTCGTGGTGGTCTTCATAGATGACATCTTGATCTACTCGAAGACGCCGGAGGAGCACGAGGAGCATCTGAGAATTGTGCTCGTGTTCTTAGGTCATGTTGTGACCGAGTACGGGATCTCAGTGGACCAGAAGAAGATTTCTGCGGTAGAGTCTTGGTCTACACCCAGTTCAGTTGCCGAGATTCGGAGCTTTTTGGGTTTGGCGGGCTACTATCGGAAGTTCGTCCAGAATTTCTTGCGAATTGCGGAGCCGATGACTAGACTCACCAGGAAGGACGTGGAGTTCGTCTGGACCGAGGAGTGTCAGGCCGCCTTTGATGAGATGAAGAAGAGGTTGACATCAGCTCTGATCTTGACATTACCGTCTGGGAGCGATGGTTTCTCGATCTACAGCGACGCTTCTGGCAGGGGTTTGGGTTGTGTTCTTCAGCAGCACGGAAAGGTGATTGCCTATGCATCTAGGCAGTTACGTCCTCATGAGAAGAACTACCCGACTCACGATCTGGAGTTGGCCGCTGTTATCTTTGCCTTGAAGTTATGAAAACACTACTTGTATGGAGAGCGGGTTAAAATCTTCACTGATCACAAGAGCTTGAAGTACGTGTTCACTCAGAAGGAGCTGAACATGCGGCAGAGACGTTGGCTCGAGCTGATGAAGGATTTTGATATCGCCTTGCAGTATCATCCAGGAAAGGCCAACGTAGTTGCAGATGCCTTGAGCAGGTATCCAGTAGCTATGTATCTGACAGCAGATCATCATCTTTTGGCTGACCTGGACAGTTTGGGAATCGAGGGGATTATTTCGGGCATAGAGGTACAGATGTGGGGCTTACAGATTCAGTCTGAGTTGATGGACAGAGTCAGATCAACACAGTATAATGATGTTGCCCTGAGGAGCATCAGGGAGCAGGTGCGAGCAGGGTTGCTCGATGATTTCTCTATTGCCGAAGATGGGTCGCTGCGGCACAGTGCTAGACTGTGCGTTCCGAGTAGGGAGCTTCGGGAGGAGGTTCTTCAGGAGGCACATCGCTCTCAGTACTATATGCATCCTGGGGCCAACAAGATGTACAAAGATCTGAGGAAGCACGTTTGGTGGTACGGCATGAAGCGCGAGGTGGCTCAGTTTGTATCTCGCTGCTTGGTTTGTCAGCAGGTGAAGGCCGAGAGACAGAGGCCTGGTGGGTTGCTACAGCTACTACCCATTCCTGAGTGGAAGTGGGAGCACATCACCATGGACTTTGTGTCCGAACTTCCACGATCTCCTGGAGGAAAAGACGCGATTTGGGTCATAGTTGATAGATTGACCAAGTCGGCCCACTTTTTGCCTTTCAAGGTGGGGTTGTCTACGGAGAGGCTGGCAGAGCTGTACGTTCGTCAGATCGTGCGATTGCATAGGGTTCCTATGAGCATAGTTTCAGATCGGGATAGTCGTTTCACTTTTCACTTCTGGAGGAGTTTGCAGGCTAGCTTGGGCACCTCACTCAAGTTTAGTACCGCTTATCACCCCCAGACAGACGGGCAGTCGGAGATGACTATCCAGACTTTGGAGGATATGCTTCGCACGTGTGTGCTTGATCTCGGGGGTTCTTGGGAGGACCATCTTCACCTGGTAGAGTTTGCTTACAACAACAGCTATCAGGCCAGTATAGAGATTTCTCCATTCGAGGCTCTATACGGATAGAGATGCCGTACTCCCTTGTCATGGGACGATGTTGGCGAGAGAGTGCTGCTTGGACCGGAGATGGTAGTGGATGCAGCTGAGAAGGTCAGGTTGATTAGAGACAGACTTTAGGTGGCTCAGGATAGGCAGCGGCTTTGGGCCGATAGCCACCGGAGACCGTTAGAGTTCGAGGTTAGTTTCAGTACCTGTTTGTGATGCTTGTGATTTTATTTGTCCTCTGTGCTGAGTTTGTTTTATGTCTAGGCTGGTGCTTTGGTGTTCCTGAAGATTTCTTCGACACGTGGCACGATTCGCTTTGGCGGAGGCGGAAAGCTTAGTCAGCACTAAATCGGACCTTTCACTATCCTTGAGAGGGTCGGTGCAGTGGCTTATCGACTAGACTTGCCACCTACGCTAGAGGGGGTGTACAATGTGTTCCATGTGTCGCAGCTGAGACGGTATGTGGCAGACCCCAGCCATGTATTGGACCATTCAACGATCGAGGTGGGGCCTACTCTTCACAATTCAGAGCAACCAGTGGAGATTCTGGATCGTAGGGAGAAGGTGCTCCGGAACCAGGTTATACCCTTAGTTCGTGTTGCATGGAGACATTACTCTCCAGGTGAGTCTACCTGGGAGAGGTCGACATGCGGGAGAGTTACCCTTATCTCTTCGAGCCTTGAGGTATAATTTTTATTTCTGCATGTGAATTCAGTGTATGTTTGTTTTAATTTTGAGGATTCAACTCAATTCGACTTGTATCGGGGACCCGGGATAGTTTTGACTCTAGTGGGACCCACACATTAGTTAGCCATGGCCCACATGATATTAATTTTAGTTAGTGGTTAGACTAATTATTTATGAATAGGGTTTGGTTAGATTAGAGATTTAGAATGACTAAAATAGCCTCGACTTAAACCCTTTCCTAATATTTAATCAATAGATTTGTGGGAGGGCATTTTAGACATTGCAAATAGGGGGATTTCAACCTAGTCTTGGCCGACCCTAACTAGAAGAGAGGAGTGAGCCTCTTGTTTATTTTTCCACTTTATTTTTCTCTCTCTTGTTCTTTCCCAAATTTTAGAGAGGGTTCCTATAGATTTTCTCCACCAAATCAATCCGTTCTTCCACCCAACCTTCTTTTTTTCTTCTCTACTCAAGCTAAGGAAGGAACTAGCCAAGTTTGGGAGGATTCGGAGCTCGTTCGTGTCCATTTGGGATTCCTACGTGTTAGTGTCGCATCGGAAGAGTTTTTCCTAGATTCGATCTACCGGGAGGTATAAATCCCTTCTCCTTTTCATTTCTTCATGCATATAGGATGATTTTAGACCCATAGGAATGACCTCCATGGTTGTGTCTCCATTTGTGTCCGTTTCGTGTCCATTTGGAAACTTCTAGGTGTGTCCTATGTGTTGTTTTGTGTCCTAGTGGGAAAAACCTATTTGGACACTTGTATTTAATATATATATTATGTGGATGATTTATTAGATATTTAAATCTCAGATTTGTGTTGTTTAGAGATGTGTTCTTCATGTATCATATTGTATCATATTTATTTATCTATATATTGTATATATATTTGGTTATATATATGTTAGTCTATATATATATATATATATATATATATATATATATATATATATATATATATATATATATATGTATATATAATTTGTGACTTATATATATATATATATGTGATATAATTTGTGTTCATGTGTGGGAAGATTTCGGCCAAGAGGAGGATTTAGAATGGTGGTGGAGTTTGTGTATGTATGTGTGTTTGTATAGAGAGTTGAGCGGAGATTAGAGTGTGAGAGAGTGAGAGATTAGAGAGTGAAGATGGGGGGAGTAGCTGTTAACAACAGCACAGCAGTAGCATATACTGCTGCTGTTGGCAGCAGTTGTAGCTGTCCCAAAACAGCCCCAAAACCAAGCCTTAAGCTGTCCCCAAACCAGCCTATTCATTCCCATTTCAGTCCGTAAATGGCAGCCTATTCAGTCCCTAAACCAATCCATATTGGCCACCATATATCAGCCTATAGCTGTCCCAAAGCCTGTCCTTATTAGCCCCCTAAAATCAGCCTTAACCTGTCCCAAACAGTCCCTACAAACCAGCCTACACTTGACACCAATAGCACTCCCAAACCAGTCCCAATTCAGCATTAAACAGTCCCCCAAACCAGCCCAATCCAGTCCACATTTCAGCCTTAGAAATCAGTCCATTATATGCCTATGTGTGTGTGTGTGTGTGAGCCTATATATGTAGCTAATAGCCTAAAAAAATGTAGCTAATAGCCTATAGGTGTGAGAATGTGTGTGAGCCTATAGGAGAGCCTATATGTGAACCTATATGTGACCATATGAGTGAGAGTTAGTTAGTGAGTGTTGATGTGTGGGTGTTAGCTAGATATGAGAACAATATAGGATAAGGTAATGAGGATAAACCCCATGTGTCCTAAGATGGACTAGATATCTAGGAAACCCAAATTACTTTGTAGGTAAACCTTAGATAGGATAGTATCTAGCTACCCTAAGGAGCCTAGGCTAGTATCGTGAGAATTAGCAGGATTTCCTTTGTAATGGGCAAGGTATCGAGAATACCTTGTTAAGGGTAAGTATAGGTATTTACCTAGAAGCTAAGGTATTGAGTTTAGGGTGTAGGGTATAGTTAGAAATTGTTTGTCTTGGTTGGTAATGGTCAATAATAGCGCTCCTAGAGTAGTTTTGACTTCGGTTGACCATTTTGACCAAAAGTCAACAAAAGTCAACCGAGAGTCAAACTTAGCCTATAAGTGACTAGAATTGACCGAAACTAAACCAGAGTTGACCAGTTGACTGAAAGTCAATAATTAGTCATTTGATTAGTTTGACCTAGGGTTGACCCAGGGTTGACTCAGTGTAGACCAGAGTTGACCAGAGTTGACTTTTTGACCAAAAGTCAACTGTAAGTCAATCTTTGACCCCGTTTGACCTAGTTTGACTTGGATTGACTCCCAGTGACCTAGTATAACCCAGTTTGACCTAGTTTGACTTAGACTTGCATATCATGACTTAAATTAGTTTTTTTCATTATAAAACCCTGTTTAACTTATAGTATCTCATTTTAGGTATGTGATTACTTTGAGCGTCTGTTCACCTTATCAGCTCAGGACCACAAGCGAGTACATTCACTAGTAGTTTTCATTGTCTTGATATCTACTATATCTAATTCAGTTGTAGTGTCTTACTTGATTCTCGATACGATAGTTCACGGACTAGTATACGTCGGATCCTGTCATGAGATGTTATTCCTGGATTTTTTTGGTATATTGGTACGTGATATATATATTTGTGTTTCATGTACTTATATAGACATCGATTTAGGAGTGGGATGGCCTCCTGCTTTTGAATTCCGTGTCATGACGTGCCATGTCCGGATCCGTGATACTATTCGGGGATGGGGGAATTATTAGGGGTTATGTGATCAAAGCCTCTTGTCACTATTTTGCTTGTGCCACTCTCACCTCACGTAGGGTGTAGCAGATACCTCCGTGCACTTGTTATCCAGGTTGGTCGACATGACTTTTTGTGAGATCACCGTAGATTGTCGGGCCAAGTGGATAACCTGTCTTGTCACTTACCTAAAAGCTGATCACATATCGCTCTAATAATTCAAATCACATTTTTATATTTATTATTGTATCTTATATCCAATTCAGCTCTACTTTCAGTGCTTTTCTCACCATGCTATGATTTCATTTACTCACATGCTCTACATGTCTTTATACTGTACCTTGATTGGAGACTAAGTCCTGTTCGGAAGAAGGGTTACAACTCCGGTCCTTGTTTGTTTTAAGGGTTGTAACTCGGTTTTCGAATAGTTCCCAAGTCATCCTATATCTTTGTCTTGTATTTCATTACATTGTCTCTTATAGAATTTGTCAATTTATATGGAACTGCTGTTAGTATTTGTACTTGCTCATTTTTCTGACAGGATACCATTAATATATTACAGATGATTCTGAGGCAGATTGTCCGACCTATTATGGGGTCAAGTCTGATGGAGTAGACCTGGACCTTGGCTTGTTAGTAGAGCCACTAGACTTTGCTCATCCAGAGTAGTGTAGCTTAGTTAGGTTTGCCTGGTCTGCGAGCCAGCTAGTACTTTTCAGATTGTAGTATTTATATTATATTCTGTGACTCTATGATGTTGTGTTTAGCCTTGGACTTGTGTGGATCTTGAACTTATTTCCTGCTTTTATCTATCATATTTTCTTTCCATGCTATCTATCTTAGTTTTACTTTGTGATTGAGACTGTATTGCTATGTCACCTCCATTCGGAGTGTATATTCTGTACAGGTACATTTATACTATTTTAGTCGTAGTATTTACAGACCCTATATACAGCGTTATATCGCCGATTCTACGGCCTAGGCTGGACGTAACCACGTGCTCGTGCCTAATCAGGGTGCGGGTCGTGATAACTTGACCTAGTTTGACTGACTAGAGTTGACCAAGTGTTGTCTTTAGTCTAGTTTGACCTAGACAGCATGCATATGCATTGTACATTTCATCTATCATCCCATGTATATGTCTTGACTTGTGTTGCTCTAAATAGGAGTCAGATATCTCATCTCGGGTAGTATATTCTCACAGATATTCAGATACCAGGCGGGTATATTCTCTGATAATTCATAACTTGCTTAGGATTATATTCCTGCTCTAGATTACCTTATTTGATGCTGTCACGATATTATCACGGATTGGTACTATATGGATCCCTACATTAAGATGTTATTCCCCTCGGGAGCATTGGATACATCATGTCGTGTGTTTCATGTACATCATGTATTTCTCGCTCTCATGTTATTCATGTTTTTCATGTGCTTCATGCTCGTTCATGCATGCTCATGTACTCTCATGTGCTCTTATGTTCGGTCATGTTTCTTATGTATCTCATGTATAACCTATACTTCATGTGTACCCTTCATGGGCCTTCATGTGGAATTTATGTGCACTCAGTTCTGAGCCCTCATGTATACTTTGTGTACACCCATCTATGGGCTTTCATATGAAAATTATGTATGTAACATAACTTATCTGGATCCTTGTGTATTGATTGGGGCATGGGGGAGTATAAATAGTCATGTGAACAATTCTAAAGTAGTATAACCATGTGTGCCTCTCTAGTATATTCATGTGCAATTCTAGCCATTCACATGTCGACTTTGTACTCTAAATTACTAGTCACTGATAGTTCTCTACTTATAGTAGATATTTCCATTACCGTTCTCTCTTTTATATCATGTACATTCTTTCAGTTTCATGTATCGTACTCTCTTGCATGTTTATATTTTCTAACCTGTTATGATCTGTGTGAGATGTATTATGCTCGCTTCCGTCCTGATTGAACCTGTTGAAAATTTTACAGAGGATGATGAGGAACCCTGCACCCCTTACTATGGAGCTTGCCTAGATGACACTCGCGACCTGGACCCCTGGGGAGGTTCAGGCAGCTGCTGAGGAGGATACCCATGCATAGTGTAGATAGTCTAGACTGTTCTTCTTTTCATGTTAGTTGTTGTCTTGATTTCAGAGTTGTATTATTATGGAGATATTGAGACTTGTGTTTATTTCACTTTGTTGTACCTCAGTTAAGGATTTCCTTATCTATTCCATCATGCTGTATTCTACCCCTAGATTGTGATTGAGTTGTACCTTCTGTGACTTGGCCTCCAGTTGGAGAGTATTTAATATTGTGTTAGTTATAGTTCATGACCTAGAACAACGTTATACCGCCGACACTGCGGCGTAGGCTGGGCTCTGTTACGTACTCGTACCCTCACAGTGGGTACGGGTTGTGACAATATATATATTATATATATATATATTATATATATATATATATTTTATATTATATATATATATATATATTATATATATATATATATATATATATATTTATATATATATATATATATATATATATATATATATATATATATATATATATATATATATAAGCTCTTAAAAAAAAAAAATATATATATATATAAGCTCTTACAAGGGCTATCAATCTGGCTGAAGGCTCAGAGAATAATAGGGATACTGGCAGGGAGGCGGAAGCCGAACACCAGTCACTAGAGAACCTATCGGAATCAAGCAAAGAGGACCCCTCAATCCCAGAACCTTTTGTTCCCTCCATAACCCACAACACAACGATCATATGAGCAGACGCTCTGGCCAACATTGGCCATGCACCTGTAGCCCGGTTCCAACAGGCTATTGACGTTGTCCTCTCCAGTTCGAACAATCACTTCGGAGCATTAGCAGAAATAGTCGGAGAGGCCTACATGCACCCAAATGAGGACACAAATGACCTTACTAAAGATATTAACTTCATGAAGGGCGGAAAGGAGGCTACCACCACCAAAACATCAAAAAAAAAGAGCGATAAAGAGTCTACGGTCATAACCTCTAGGTCAACCGCGAAACTCATCAAATCCCCCCCTCTACAATAACCTCAATGCTTAACATTCTTTCTTGGAATGTTAGGGGCCTGGCGAACAAACCAACCTTGAGAAGATTAATCAGTCTCAAGAAAATCTACATGATTGACATATTAGTGATCATTGAACCTAAAATCCCCCACAAGAAACTCAAATCCATCCAGCTTCAGTTAGGTTTCCCCTCCGCTGTTGTGGGATGTCACGACATCTGGATATACTCTTTACGGTGGATGCCAAGTTCGGTATTATCTACGACTCCAGGCAGGCGCTCTCATGTTGGGTAGAACATCCCACGCTCCATTCTCGTTCCCTATTGTCCGCTGTCCACGGAAGCTGTGACATCTCAGAATGCAAGCAGCTTTGGGACGTCCTGAGGGACACCCTTCTTAACCACATCAACCTCCTGTAGCTCTATGTAGGTGACTTCAACGCGATCACTAGCAGAGAAAAGAAGTCGGGGGGGGGGGGGGGGACGTCCGCCCCCTCCGACGTTTATGAACGATTTCATCAGCTTTATATTCAACGTCCATTTGTCTCCCCTTCAGTTCTCTGGCAACGGTTTCACCTGGTGTAACATGCAAGTGTAGGACCGTTGAGCACCTCTAGAAGGGAGGATGAATAGAGTGTGCGTGCGTGCAGTGGAATAAAATACCAATTAAAAATTAACTGATAAACTATGGCAATAAATAAAGAGACACTAGATAAATGTAGTAAGCAAGAGAGAGAGAATCAAACTCAGTGAACACCGCGATGTATACTGGTTTCCCTCTGAGAGGACTAATCCAATCGCAGGTACTTTTGCCCTCTGTTAGTCTACTATTTACAAGCTAATTGAGAGCTTACGGTCTCTTTACAACACCGTACTTGTTGACAAGTGCACGACCAACTTCACCACACCGTGCTTGGTGACGTGCGCATGACCGACTCCAATAATAGAGAGTTTTTTCTGACTTTTGCAACCTCTTTACAACTCTTGTAACCAAAGACTCTAAATCGAACGGAACGTTACTGGCTTTGGCTAAGAGATGTATAGACGGGATATGAAATATTTTGATTACTGAAAACACTTAAGGAATAGAGAAAGATAAGAGTGAATGAGTGATTTGAAAATGTAAAAATCCTTCTCTATTTATAGTATTTTTCCTAACCGAACTCGGGCAGAGTTCAGACAGAGTTCGGATGCGCAAATCTCGCAAACGAACGTTGTATGCAGATTTGGAGGCAACTGAAATTCAAATTTTGGTAGACCGAACTCGGACCGAACTCGGCCTGAGTTCTGCCAATTCAGAACTAGATGTTTGAGTCCAAATTTGCATGGGTATTTTGGGCTTTTTGGATAGTAGAGTTAAATAGAATATGGGAAGGCTATTTGGATATGTGGACTTGGAATTAGCCTTAGCCAGTATTTTTTGAACGACTTTACATTTATTATCCTAAACTCAATAAAAGATAAAATACAGAATAAAAATATAAAATAATTCGTCTGAATTCTATTGAGTAGCTTGTGGATGATGACTTGAAAGTTTGTAGTACGTTCTTTGAAAAATGTAGCAGAATGTAGCAGCAACCTGAAACATTAGTAGCAGCTAGTATATTTTGTGTATCAACGTAAGTTGTTCGTGATTATCAAAATCAGGTGTGACCATTAGGTAATAGGCCAACAATCTTTCCCATTTTGATAATTGACAAACTTGAGTCTATACCAAAATATATATAGGAATAATATAAAAATAACATGAAATAATATACCTCATATTTGATCTGTGGCTGGTATGGTAAACTAAGTTTTTCTTCTAGATATAGGCTTTCTTCCCCTTTGTCATGTACGCAAAATGTGTGTGGCTCTCCCGTAATGTGTGAAGCCAACAATAATGAACCAAGACAAAAGATAAGAAAATGTCCAACATATACAAGTCACAGTCACAGTGTAAAAGTAACTAGTAATGCATAAACTGATATGAAGAAAATATATCACAACTACATAAAGTCATAAATGAAGAGTTTATGACTGAAGAAACCTACTAAGAAAATCCAACTGAAAATTTTGGATAAAAAAACTACAAGATCATCACCACTAGTAAATATAACTCAAAACAACTAAGCATCAACCGCCACATCATATCTGTGTGTCATCATCTCCAGTAGTAGCAGGTGGCTGAGGATCAACATAGGCGGTGGTAGGATCAAAATACTGAAAGGTGGCCTCATCGCCGAACCTCGGGCCAGTAAAAGATGGATGATGAGTCATCAGGAATGGATGAGAAGGATCATGAGCAAGGCTCCAATGGATATCGGCAATGATGTTCCTCAAGACCTGAGCCTGTGAGGTATGCCGAAACTCTGCATCAACGTAACTCTGATGACGTTGTTCTGAAGCAGTAACAAACGCATCAAAGTGCTGATAGCGTTGCTCGGAGAAAGCAACGAAGGCGACGAGCCGCTGGTAGGACTGTAGACCGAATCCTGGAGCAGTAGCAAAAGCCTCTGGAGCAGGTGAATGGGGATCAACAGTGTGAAATCCGTAATTTTAGTTCATTATTTTAATTAGTTAATTATTTAATCAGTATTAGTTGTTAATTTAGGAAAATGTAATTTTTTATATAATCTGGAAATTTTGTCAAAACCCGTAGATTTTTCTAAATAAATTATATTGTGTTAGATTAAAATTATTATTTTTCAAAAATATAATTTCTAGACTTACGATTGTCGGGCCTAAAACCGAACCCAAAAATAGTATTAAATTAATTTTTAGAGTTTAAGTAAAAAAAAAAAACTTGTAAAATTTTATTTTATAAATTTTTTAAAAATCATATTTTAGAAAATATTTAATCCTGGATTTTTGAATGTTGGTCTTGACCAGTTCCGAGCCTGACTTAAACCCGAGATCTGAACCCTTTTCCGAGCCAAACTCAGTTTCGGGAATAAATAAGAAATATTAATTATATAATAATCCTTTTCTTTATTTTTATCAACTCTTAAAGTTCTGAGAACTTTAATTACTCTTTCTTTTCATTAAAACCCACCACTACCACCATTAATGTTCAGAGAACATTACTCCTCTCCTCGCTCAAGCTCCCGAGCAACCGTCGAGGCCCTTGGCCTTTCCGACTGGTCGAGCCCCTTCTTTTCCCTTCTGGTAACAGCTCTCCCTCCTCTCTCTATATATTTACCCCTTCTCTTCCCTTTCATCCTCATCACTTTCCATCAAACCACTTCCCAAACCCTCTATCCCCGAACCCTAACCCCAAAATCCGGCGAACCCCGACGGTCTCCAGCGAGATCCGAGCTCACCGGCGAAGGCCAGTAGACCCGGCGCCACTCACCCGTGCCCTAGCCGCTCCCTGTCCGCGCGGCCCCGCCAGGCCGAACCCGGCGCCCGACCCCGCGACCCGCTGACGCCAGCGCCCAACGTCGATCCCGAGGCCGCCGACCCCCTTCGCTGTCCCGATCCGCTTCCCGGTGCTGAACCGCGCGGCCCCGTGTGCTCTCTCGGTGTTTCGTTTCCGAGCCCGTGACGTTTCCGATCCGAGTTCCACTTCGAATTTCCATTGTCGTTTGGGTAACCTCTAATCCAGTAGTTTTCCTATATTATACGTAGTCCATGATGAAATTCTGGTCTTACCAATTCCTTCGGGAATTTGGTTTTCCAATAATGTAACTATTACATTACTGTTTCGGCTTTTCCGAGTTCTTTGGAAAATCATTTTTTTTGCTGCTGGTTTGGTTCTTTGATTGTTGGATTATCTGGACAGAACTTAGTTCTGTAGAATTCTCGGGATTTCCGAGAATTTCTCGAAATGGTTCTGTGTTTTCAATTCTCGGGTTTTCCGAGAAATTTTCGGGAATAAGTTGGAGTTTAAATTTACTACATATTTGGTATCCTGGACTTTGTTGGGTTTTCAGATTTGGCTCTGTGAGTTTTTGGGATATATTGTTAGCTTTAAAAAAATAAATAGTTCTGTGGTTTCCTATAAAGTTCGGGATTTCCGATATTGTTTCGGGTTTTCCAGTTTGGCTTCGGAAATTATTTCTGTGGATGGTTATATATATATATTTGGGGTTTGGGAGTTAATTTGCAGGAAAACGGAGCGTTTCCCAGTTTTGGGTTATCCCGAAAATAGAGGGAATGCTGCCGAAATTTCTATAAAATTTGATTATATGATTTTAAAATGATTTTCGGAAATAATAATATTTTTGGGCGACGACCTTATCGGTCAATGGGCCCCAGTGAAATGCAAACGCACCGGTTTGTCCGGACGTTGAGGCAGAGTAGCTGTAAATGAAGATTGGACCAGTTCTGAGACTCATTTTATTTTATTCTTAATTATTAGTTATTATTAATTTTGTAGGACTAACAGTTTATTTTCTCTTATTTTAATTCATGGAAATGTAAGGGCATAAGCCCATTTATCTATTTTGTGAATTGTAATAAGTTAGGAATTAGCTGTGATTTTGCTGGGATTGTGAACGCGTAGAATTAATTAATCTTATTATTAATTAATATTATTATTTAATTAATTAGAAATTCATGATTTTCTCACTTAAAGAAAAGAAAATATATTTATATGTATAAATATAAAATACTAACTTTTTCCCAATAAAATTGATAAAAACAAGTTTTCCGGAATAAAACATAAATTGGATTTCCTAAATTGTAACGCACTAGAAAAGCGTGTTTTGATTGTGTTGATTAAATACAAGATTAAAATTGACTAGGAAACAAAATCTAGAGATTGTAACTAGATTCTAGAGTTGTGGTTTCTGAGACATAATTTCCGGAATGTAGGATTTCAAAGAAGAGAGGTGACTGTTCAAATCCTGAAGAACCAAACTCGTCCAACTTAAATTTAAGGCAAGTACATTTATGTGGATTTACGATTATTTTAACAATCATTTCATTGCAATTTTAAACCACTGTTCAAACACGGACTCTTTCGGGAGTATTGACTGTACTGTTGGGGACTGGGGGAGTAGAGTAGTGGATATGACCAAATCCAAAATTAGGATAACTGACTGTGTTAGCTTTTCCCTCTTCACACGGGGACAAGCCATACCGTATCGCTAGGATACTACTGTAACCCAATCCGGTCATATTCATTACCTATTCACATCACTGTACTGTATTTCAAATCTGTTTCATCTTTAAAAACTGTTTAAAAGTGCATGATATTAATTGTCATTTTAATTGTTAAAATTTGCATGAATTGTACTTTGCTCCCTCCTGACTGGAGACAACATTTTAGGTATTTCTGATGACCTGGAGATGCTGATCAATAGCTATTATGACCCTGATTTGTACCCGGCGGTACTTCCACCTGAGGAGGATGTTGTGGCGTCTCCATAGATGCTATTTTCGTTGAGAGTTTAGTTGTTTCTTTGTTGTTTCAAGTTATGAATCTTGTAACAGAACAAATATTAATTATCGTTTAAATAAATATTGTGGCAAATTTAATTTTAAATGTTGTTGATCACCTGCATATGGATTACAGCTTACTGCCGCCGTCTCATCAACGGTGCAGGCTGGGCATGATCTGATTCGACCCAAGTATTTGGGGACCGGGTCGTGACATGTTTTTAGTGGTGGCCCATGCAGGTCTACAACAACAACAACTTAGAAAAACCTATCTAGAAACAACTAGAACACTAGAACATCAATTTGTCACGACATAGGACCGAAATATTTTATTATTAAATATTTTTGATTGATATAGACTGGTAGGCTACCTTGCTTATGTATTACAACCTATACTTTCCAGAATATGACCAAGGAAATGACCACCCCTGCTGGTGATGCGGTGCCATCTCCCGATCGCACCCCATCTTCTCCAGTACGACCAGAACCCCCATCCTTGCAGTTGACCGATCGGCCCCATGAACCACCAGCACCTGGCGCCACTTCTGGAACTGCAGATCAAGCGGCGGACCCTACCTATTCTCGGGCTGAGGTGCAGGTCACTGCAGCAGTAGCTGCTCAAGCTGTGGCCTCAGTGCCCGATAACTCCTCTGACATCGCAAGCCTGCTGCGAGGTGTACTTGAAGGTCAGAAGGCCCAAGCCGAGGCCCAGCAGAAACTGATAGATATTACGAGGGATGTTATGAATAATGTCAATGACGTAGCCTTAGCTATCTTAAACCGAGTTAGTACTGAACCTCACCCTAGAAGGTATACTCCTGAATCTAGAAGATATTTGGGTCCCATCAAGTACCCTATTTTTCGACAGTCTTGTCGTAAGAGGCTATTGGCTTGTGACTACTACAAGAGGTCTGGTCATCAGGCCGTTAGTTGCCGCAATAGATTGGGACAATGTTTGGCATGTGGATCCACTGAACATCGAATAAAGAACTGCCTCTTATCTGTCTATTATGCCAGAGCACCTATCCCAGCAACACCTGCTACGCTGCAACCTAGGGACTCTCTTCCTATTGAGCAAGCCTTGCCTCCTACACTCACTGCAGGAAGGCATGATGCAGACTCGAGGATCATAGAAGAAGATGAGGCGATTGGAGACTGCTCATACAAGAGCCAGAGCTATGAGGACTAGTACCTAGAACTGTCATTACCTATTGTTATAAGAAGTTGTAACTGAATGTCCTTAGAATAATCATGAGAGTCTTGCTGTAATTCTTCTTTATGAATAAAATTCTTGTTTACACCCTTATGGTAGAAATCTTTCCCAAAGTCTCTCTCCTACGATACAATTGCTGAAATTGTAAATGAGGAGGAATGAAAGGCGATATTTATCAGGGATATGTTGGTGATTAAGAATTGGAAGGGTAGAATTTGGATTACCCAAACATTAGTTGGTACCTATAACAATTAGAATTGATGATGGCATAAGGAGTGATTTGGACCCTGACCAGTTTAGGCCGACTGTATGATAGTAAATGTTACCACATATGTTTTCCTAGATTTTGTACCTTTTAGTATCCCGTGATTTTAGGGATGATCTCCTTTCCATATCTTTAACAAACTTTTAGCATCCCTTAGGATCTATACTTTTGCTAATTATGGACCATTACTAGAACTCCTTAATCTCCTTCGTCAGCAGACCTTTTAACTTCTCCACTAGTGATCAATCTTTTCTATCTTTAACGGGAATCCAGACTCATTCTCTATCTAGAGTTCTAAACTCTAATAACTCTTGTCTACCGGAGAAATTTTTATGATTTGCGTACCCAAACTTGATCTAAATTCTAAATTGACTTCCTTGGAGCGAATCCTGAACCAAATCCTTCTGGAACCATAAACCTCAGTTATTACCGAAAGAATTGGTTCAGCCTGGTTAGTTCATGATTCCCCTAGAGAAGATATTTTTAAAAATAACCTCAAATCTTGATTGTTATCTCCTAGGTTATTCCAAATATTTTGTTAATTTTTTCCACTCAACTTGAAACCCTACACTCTCTATGCAACTTCTTGATCAATCCAAAGCTTAGGCAGTATTTTAACTCAATGTTTGAGTACCGTGAAGTACGAACGGTCAGAGAATTGATTCCATCTTATTAGAAAAATCTTCTTTTAAAATTGTTGAGTCATTTCCCTGTTGGCTCTACTAAATCATTTTAACCAGATTTCCGAAATCCATAAAGACATACTTCTTTTACGTCAACCCTACTCTCTATCACATTCTCAAAACTTTTCTTGGATAAGAAATTATTTCTTCAAATAATTTTGGTAAACGTCTGTATCCTTTAAGTGATTTATCGGGAATGTTCTCATTAACTTCTTCAACTCAACCCAAAACTCTGATTTTTCTACCTTATCCTGCGTCCAACTCAATTGGCCATACTCAAGCTTGATCTATTTCCTCAAAAAAAAAAAAAATCAAATCTCTTAATTCTCAAGAGTTACTGGAACACATATTTATCCTGATAAATTTTCTTGAAACCAGTAGAACATACATCAATACATTTTTCTATCATAAATAGAACTTTAGAACTCGTTTGAATTTTAGGAAATTTCTTTGAAATTTTCATGGACACAGCTGAGAAAATATCCAATAACCTAATACAATTTCGCACATGTGCGTTGTAGTGATTTGCCTGAATTATGAAAACTGTGAGTTTACTGCAGCCAGTTGCGCACTGGCGAGGCAAAAAGACTCTAAAGTTGAAGTGATTTCGGGTGATCATAGATTTCTGGATATTATCGTGACTATGTTCTAAATACACCATGTTGATCATCTTTGTTGCTTAGTCATGGAATGGATAAAGTTAAAAGAGTACTCGGTCACCTAAAATTATTCAAGTTATTGGGTCAAATTCACTGCAGTCAGGTGCACTCTGGCGAGGCATGGATTTGAGACAAAGTGACTTCAAACATATTTGGTTCCCGAATACTATTCAGACTACATTCATATCATGGTTACCTTTTGCACTATCAAATCATTCTGACTTTCGCCTGATTAGAGGATTTACATTTCTAGCGGTTGTCTTCATTTCCAGAAATCTTTTGTCACAACCAGAGATAACAGATTTCCTACAAAATTCTACTTGGTCGTCCTAAAAATTTATTAGGATCAAATCAAGCTCGACTACCTCGACCTCTTTTCTGTTCAACCTTGGTACGCTGCATACATATATATTACTATACCTTATGTATTTATTCATTCATTATTATTATCATCTAGTTACAGATTTAATTTGGAAGCTATAGGTAGTTATCTTGTAGGTCTTTCCCGCATATCCTATCTTCTGACCGTTGAGCGGTGAAACGACATACTTTCCATCCTCGTTGATCATCACTCGGCTCTCATTGGAAATATTTCACTCGATTACATTCATTATCATTCTAATCATCTTTAGTATCCTACTATCGTACAACTTTTCAATTCTTCCTGTACCCTATTTCAATTTGATGGGACATTTAGGTTTCTCATCTTAGAAGATTCCATCATCTTCTGCCTTTTTAAATAAAATGTCGACCTCCACTCTTTTCTTGTTTTCTCTCGTAACCTCTTTTAGTTCTCGCCTATTCTATGATCCTGGAGGTACCTAGGTTCTTTCTCGTGCCTAAAATGATTTGAATAGTCCAAACTTTCCCGTCCCATTTCAGATCATATTTTGATAATTTCGATCGTGCCTGCTAGTTTAAAGTTCATTTTATTTAAGGCTAAGTGTTGATTGTACCTCGGCCCTGATCCTTGAAATTTCGAGGACGAAATTTTCTAAGGAGGGAAGGTTGTGAAATCCGTAATTTTAGTTCATTATTTTAATTAGTTAATTATTTAATCAGTATTAGTTGTTAATTTAGGAAAATGTAATTTTTTATATAATCTGGAAATTTTGTCAAAACCCGTAGATTTTTCTAAATAAATTAATATTGTGTTAGATTAAAATTATTATTTTTCAAAAATATAATTTCTAGACTTACGATTGTCGGGCCTAAAACCGAACCCAAAAATAGTATTAAATTAATTTTTAGAGTTTAAGTAAAAAAAAAAAAAACTTGTAAAATTTTATTTTATAAATTTTTTAAAAATCATATTTTAGAAAATATTTAATCCTGGATTTTTGAATGTTGGTCTTGACCAGTTCCGAGCCTGACTTAAACCCGAGATCTGAACCCTTTCCCGAGCCAAACTCAGTTTCGGGAATAAATAAGAAATATTAATTATATAATAATCCTTTTCTTTATTTTTATCAACTCTTAAAGTTCTGAGAACTTTAATTACTCTTTCTTTTCATTAAAACCCACCACTACCACCATTAATGTTCAGAGAACATTACTCCTCTCCTCGCTCAAGCTCCCGAGCAACCGTCGAGGCCCTTGGCCTTTCCGACTGGTCGAGCCCCTTCTTTTCCCTTCTGGTAACAGCTCTCCCTCCTCTCGCTATATATTTACCCCTTCTCTTCCCTTTCATCCTCATCACTTTCCATCAAACCACTTCCCAAACCCTCTATCCCCGAACCCTAACCCCAAAATCCGGCGAACCCCGACGGTCTCCAGCGAGATCCGAGCTCATCGGCGAAGGCCAGTAGACCCGGCGCCACTCACCCGTGCCCTAGCCGCTCCCTGTCCGTGCGGCCCCGCCAGGCCGAACCCGGCGCCCGACCCCACGACCCGCTGACGCCAGCGCCCAACGCCGATCCCGAGGCCGCCGACCCCCTTCGCTGTCCCGATCCGCTTTCCGGTGCTGAACCGCGCGGCCCCATGTGCTCTGTCGGTGTTTCGTTTCCGAGCCCGTGACGTTTCCGATCCGAGTTCCACTTCGGATTTCCATTGTCGTTTGGGTAACCTCTAATCCAGTAGTTTTCCTATATTATACGTAGTCCATGATGAAATTCTGGTCTTACCAATTCCTTCGGAAATTTGGTTTTCCAATAATGTAACTATTACATTACTGTTTCGGCTTTTCCGAGTTCTTCGGAAAATCATTTTTTTTGCTGCTGGTTTGGTTCTTTGATTGTTGGATTATCTGGACAGAACTTAGTTCTGTAGAATTCTCGGGATTTCCGAGAATTTCTCGAAATGGTTCTGTGTTTTCAATTCTCGGGTTTTCCGAGAAATTTTCGGGAATAAGTTGGAGTTTAAATTTACTACATATTTGGTATCCTGGACTTTGTTGGGTTTTCAGATTTGGCTCTGTGAGTTTTTGGGATATATTGTTAGCTTTAAAAAAATAAATAGTTCTGTGGTTTCCTATAAAGTTCGGGATTTTCGATATTGTTTCGGGTTTTCCAGTTTGGCTTCGGAAATTATTTCTGTGGATGGTTATATATATATATTTGGGGTTTGGGAGTTAATTTGCAGGAAAACGGAGCGTTTCCCAGTTTTGGGTTATCCCGAAAATAGAGGGAATGCTGCCGAAATTTCTATAAAATTTGATTATATGATTTTAAAATGATTTTCGGAAATAATAATATTTTTGGGCGACGACCTTATCGGTCAATGGGCCCCAGTGAAATGCAAACGCACTGGTTTGTCCGGACGTTGAGGCAGAGTAGCTGTAAATGAAGATTGGACCAGTTCTGAGACTCATTTTATTTTATTCTTAATTATTAGTTATTATTAATTTTGTAGGACTAACAGTTTATTTTCTCTTATTTTAATTCATGGAAATGTAAGGGCATAAGCCCATTTATCTATTTTGTGAATTGTAATAAGTTCGGAATTAGCTGTAATTTTGCTGGGATTGTGAACGCGTAGAATTAATTAATCTTATTATTAATTAATATTATTATTTAATTAATTAGAAATTCATGATTTTCTCACTTAAAGAAAAGAAAATATATTTATATGTATAAATATAAAATACTAACTTTTTTCCAATAAAATTGATAAAAGCAAGTTTTCCGGAATAAAACATAAATTGGATTTCCTAAATTGTAACGCACTAGAAAAGCGTGTTTTGATTGTGTTGATTAAATACAAGATTAAAATTGACTAGGAAACAAAATCTAGAGATTGTAACTAGATTCTAGAGTTGTGGTTTCTGAGACATAATTTCCGGAATGTAGGATTTCAAAGAAGAGAGGTGACTGTTCAAATCCTGAAGAACCAAACTCGTCCAACTTAAATTTAAGGCAAGTACATTTATGTGGATTTACGATTATTTTAACAATCATTTCATTGCAATTTTAAACCACTGTTCAAACACGGACTCTTTCGGGAGTATTGACTGTACTGTTGGGGACTGGGGGAGTAGAGTAGTGGATATGACCAAATCCAAAATTAGGATAACTGACTGTGTTAGCTTTCCCCTCTTCACACGGGGACAAGCCATACCGTATCGCTAGGATACTACTGTAACCCAATCCGGTCATATTCATTACCTATTCACATCACTGTACTGTATTTCAAATCTGTTTCATCTTTAAAAACTGTTTAAAAGTGCATGATATTAATTGTCATTTTAATTGTTAAAATTTGCATGAATTGTACTTTGCTCCCTCCTGACTGGAGACAACATTTTAGGTATTTCTGATGACCTGGAGATGCTGATCAATAGCTATTATGACCCTGATTTGTACCCGGCGGTACTTCCACCTGAGGAGGATGTTGTGGCGTCTCCATAGATGCTATTTTCGTTGAGAGTTTAGTTGTTTCTTTGTTGTTTCAAGTTATGAATATTGTAACAGAACAAATATTAATTATCATTTAAATAAATGTTGTGGCAAATTTAATTTTAAATGTTGTTGATCACCTGCATATGGATTACAGCTTACTGCCGCCGTCTCATCAACGGTGCAGGCTGGGCATGATCCGATTCGACCCAAGTATTTGGGGACCGGGTCGTGACAAACAGGGGCAGGTACAGCACCAGGTGGAGGAGGAGGGTTGGGATACAACCTACATCTACTCAGCTCAGAAGCAGTATAAGAGAATGGACATAGTTGAAGGTTGATTTCGAACCTCCGAAAGATCAAAGCCAGGTGCATGGGGTAAACAAGGTTACGCCCCACACTCCTACAACCGATCATCCAAGCCATGAAGGTCTTGGGAACAGAAAAAGGAATACCAAAGTGGATATGGTATATCGCAGATATTTCCATAAACGTGATCTTGTCAGTAGATCCCTTCTTTGGAAGCAAAGTAGAGAAGATAAAGCGATATAACTCATAAAAGTTCTGGTTTAGATGTTTTGAATACACCCTACGAGGACTGGTTTAGGGTGACACATCAAGGCTTTGAAGGAGTCAATGGTGACACCTTCAGGGAACTGGACATGGTTGATGTCAACTAATGCTTCGCCAATATTCGGCACGTGAAAATATTCACTAACATTAGTGGTATTAAATTCTAATTCTTGTCCAGCGACACAAGAATAGATATTTCCATTATATTTTATTTGCAAGTTGTAGTAAAATATTCTAACATCATTATCATAGATGTTATTAGAAAGTTCAAAGAAGTATCTAATTCCAAGTCTTTCAAATGTGGGAGTATATTCAAAAAATATAGTAAAATTAACACATGCACCAGCACAAATATCCCAGAAAAAGAGTCAAACCAAAGATCAGAAAATTCCTTATAAAAAAAGACCAGTCTCTATCAGATGGACTAGTGGGACTAAAAACATTTGTAGGAGTATATTTAGAAGAAGAAGAACCCACTTGGGAAGCATCTTTCTTCCTCTTGTGAGATTTCGGAGCCATGAAAAAAATAAGAAGTAGATAGATATACCTCAAGAGAAAGGAGGAAGAAGATGAAGGAGACAACTTCTGAGCCTTGAAGATCTAGGTTTGAAGGAGGAGCAGAGCCTAGGGTTAGGATTTTAGAAAGAGTTCTCGGTGGGATGGGATGAAAAATATGAAGAGAAGATGGTAATATATAGGCTAGGGCCGGCTGTTCAGTTCTAGAAATCCGTAACAGCGCCAACCAAACTCGATCCGAACTCAGCCCGAGGTTGTCCGAGTTCGGCCTACTTGTATTAACAGTTCATTTAATGCGGTATGAGTTATTAAAAACACTTATTAACCTTTGAACTTCTTTATTTAACAATTTTCATCATCTTGGGTTAGCTGTAGGGGCCATATCCCAGCTAGTGGTAGTCCGAAGACTAGTACACCGTGTCGCTTCAGGCTATTTTTGCCTGTAAGACAGAAGGGTCCTTTCGACTTGTACCCAAAATGACTTTAATTAATAAATGTTAAAGTCGTTAGTTATAAGAGTTTTTTCTAGTCATAATGTATTATGAACCTGAAAATTTAAGTATGCCTAGCTCACGACACAGATAGTTGAAACGGTCTTCTACCAGTAGTTTTGTGAAAATATCTGCTAGTTGATGATCTGTGTCAATAAACTCTAAACAAATATCTCCATGTTGCTGTTGATCACGTAAATAGTGATGACGAATCTCTATGTGCTTTGTACGTGAGTGACAAACAGAATTCTTGGTCAAGTTGATTGTGCTAGTGTTGTCACAATAAATAGGAATCTTAGTGTAGTACAAATTATAGTCTTCTAGTGTTTGTTTCATCCATAAAATTTGAGCACAGCAACGTCCTGTGACGATATAGTCGTCTCAATAGTTGAAAGTGCTACAGAATTTTGCTTCTTGATAAACCAGGAGACTAAAGCTTTTCTTAGAAAATGACATGTACCGCTGGTACTTTTACGATCTACTTTGCATCCTGCAAAATCCGTATATGAATAACCAATTAAGTCAAAAAATTTGGTTTTGGAATACCATAAGCCGACTGTTGAAGTTCCCTTAAGGTATCGAAAGATACGCTTAACATCACATAAGTGTGATTCCTTAGGATTAGCCTGATATCGTGCACAGATACAAACAGTAAACATAATATCAGGACGACTAGCAGTTAAATATAATAAACTACCAATCATACCTCGATACTTACGCTATTCGACTGGTTTTCCACTTTCATCAGTATCAAGCTTTGTATATGTAGCCATTGGAGTTCCGATTGGCTTCACGTTGTCGAGGTTATACTTTTTCAGTAAGTCCTTCATGTACTTAGCTTGATTGATGAATGTTCCCTGTGAGTGTTGTTTGATTTGGAGTCCTAGGAAGAAGTTCAGCTCTCCCATCATACTCATATCAAATTCACTCTGCATATACTTTGCAAAATCTTGACAAAGTTTTTTATTAGTAGATCCGAATATTATGTCATCCATATAAATTTGAACAAGCAAGATATCATCATCTGAATACTTGATAAATAAAGTAGTATCAATTCTCCCTTTTGAGAAACTATTTTCAAGTAAGAAGGCACGTAGGCGTTCATACCAAGCACGAGGTGCTTGTTTGAGTCCATAGAGTGCTTTATTAAGTTTGAAGACGTGATCAGGTTTTTGAAAATCTTTAAAACCAGTAGGTTGTTTCACAAAAACTTCTTCTTACAAATATCTATTTAAAAATGCACTTTTTACGTCCATTTGAAATAATTTGAAATCATGAAAACATACAAATACACAAAATATGCGGATAGCATCTTGTCTAGCAACAGGAGCATATGTCTCATCATAATCAATACCTTCTTTTCACTAGACGTGCTTTGTTGCGTAGAATTTGTCTATTTTTACTTAATTTTTTTTGGAACACCCATTTGGTACCAATTATCGATTGACCAATAGGTTCAGCAACGAGTTACCAAACTTGGTTTCTCTTAAATTGATTAAGTTTCTTTTGTATGGCATTAATCCAAAATTTATTAGTAAAAGCATCTGCTACAGTCTTAGGTTCCACTAGAGATATAAAAGCCATATTAGCTGCTACATCAGCATTTCTAATAGAAGAACGAATACTTATACCTCTTGATACATCACCTATGACGAGTGTCTTTGGATGGTCTGTCGAAAATTTTAGTGTGTT
The DNA here is from genome assembly GCA_029216955.1 of Iris pallida. Taxonomy (NCBI): domain Eukaryota; kingdom Viridiplantae; phylum Streptophyta; class Magnoliopsida; order Asparagales; family Iridaceae; genus Iris; species Iris pallida. The sequence continues at coordinate 205,792 of JANAVB010018999.1, forward strand.
GATTCTCTTTGTCAGATTATCCATAGGACTTTCTTTTGTAGCAGGTGTTTCTTCATCATCATTGTCGCTAGATCTGTGACTATTTAGCTCATCAAAAGTGACATTAATAGATTCTTAACAATCATAGATCTTTTATTAAAAATTCTAAATCCCTTACTTTTAGCAGCATATCCGAGAAATATCCGTTTATCTGCTTTCGAGTCGAACTTACCCAAGTTGTCCTTGGTGTTCAGGATAAAACATCGATATCCAAAAGCTTTGAAATAAGAAATATTTGGAATTCTTCCAAACCAAAGCTCATATGGTGTTTTCTGCGAGATTGGACGAATCAACACCCTATTTAAACATGACAGGCTGTTCTAACAGCTTCTGCCCAAAAATATTTAGGAAGATTGTTCTGATTCAGTATGACTCTAGCCATTTCACTGAGAGTACGATTCTTTCGCTCCATAACTCCATTTTGTTGAGGAGTTCTAGGACAGAAAAACTCGTGGTAATATCCACTATCATCACAAAACTTTTGAAATCAATATTTACGAATTTGCCACCATGATCACTTCAGATACGAGTAATCATGAAGCCTTTTTCATTTTGTACTTTCATGTAAAAAATTTAAAATTTAAAAATGGCATCACTTTTATTTGATAAAAGAAAAACCCAAGTATACCGAGAGAAATAATCAACAATAATAAAAGCGTAGAGCTTACCACCAAGACTGACGACTCTACTAGGGCCAAACAAATCTATATGTATTAACTACAAGGGTAAAAATACTTACATTATTGACGGATTTAAATATAGACCTAGTTGCTTTGTTCTTTTCACAATCTATACATACCATATCTCTCTTGTATGTTATTTCAGGGAGTCCTTTTACCAACTTTTTGGTACTTAGCCGTGAGATAGTATCTATATTTGTATGTCCTAGTCTTATATTCATAGCCAGCTTTCATCTTGGTTGGCTACTAGGCACCTTCCTGCTTTGTTAGTACTTTCTAAAAAGAAAACATAACTATTGTCTTCTCTAATCCCTTCATATACAGGATTGCCAGTAGATAGTTCATATATAGAACATTTATCTTTTACAATATTGATACCACAACCATTATCTGCCAAGTAACTTATGCTCAATAGGTTATGTTTCAAATTTGTACACTACCAAAACTCAACGTTTTAGTGACGGCCATATCCGTCGCCAACCCGTTGGTAAATCAGATTACCGACGGTTTGTCGACAGATTTGGGTTAAATATATCCGTCGGGATATGACTCGTCGCTAAAAATTATCCGTCGCCAAGTTGTCGCCAAGCGACGACTGAGCGACGAATTTTTGGCAGCCATATTCGTACAAGTAGAGACGACTGGCCGACGAGTTTTATCAAGTCAAGTATCAGAAAGTAGGTAATACATCGTCTTACCGACGGGTTAATCCGTCGGAAACTTGTCAGTAAAAGTGTATCAGAGAGTATCTGATACGCAATCTCCATCACCAATCTGTCGGCAACTTGTCGGTAAACGCGTATCAGAGAGTTTCTGATACGCAAACTCCGTCGCTAAATTATCGCTCTTCATCGCTATGTTACGACGGGGACATCGAAGGTGACAGAAACTTTCGCTATTTCTACTCATGTGTCAAGGGGCGCAGACAACAACTAAACCTTCATCAGATCGCTGACAAGAGTGGCCTTATACTCAAAGATCAACGGGGTATCCAATCAGTCGTCGCTAATTTTTATTTCCAGTTATTCACCAAAGAAGCTATTATCAAGGACATAGAATTCCTAGCGGAGATCCCTCGTTTGATTGAAGAAATTGATAATACTCAGCTGTAGCTTTCCTCTCTTATATTGAAGTCAAAGACGCAGTGTGGGCCCTGAACGAACATAGCACGCCAGGACCTGATGGTTTCACTGGCATCTTCTTCAGATCTTGCTGGGACATCATCAAGTCGGATATCCACGAGGCGGTTACTGCCTTTTTTAAAGGAGCGAGGTACCCCAGATCGATTTCTTGCGCCAACCTGATTCTCATTCCAAAGAAAGACAACCCGGAGACCTTCAAAGACTTTTGCCCGCTGAGCTTATGCCCCTTCGACAACAAAATCATCTCGAAGATCATTGCCAATCGCATGTCAGGGCTTCTCCCCAAGATTATCTTCGAGGAGCAAAGAGACTTTGTTCGTGGTCTGAGCATTTTAGACAACATCCTACTGGCTCAAGAGATAATCACTTGCATAAAATTCTCGGCCAGGGGAGGGAAAATTTCCATCAAGCTGGGCATGGAGAAAGTATATGACAGACTTGATTGGCAATTCATGATATAGGTGTTTAAGGCTTTTAGGTTTTCTGAGACCTGGATTGACATCATGTATTGATCCATCAGTAATTCCTAGTTCTCCACTGTAGTCAACGGGCGAGCAGAGGGTTTTTTCAAATCTAGTAGAGGTGTCAGGCATGGAGACCCACAATCATCCACCATCTTCATTGTTCCAACTGAAGCTCTTAGCAGAAACCTCAACAAAATGGTTGGAACTCCCCGTTTCTAGCATTATCATACTGTCACGACCCGTACCCTGATTAGGGGAACGAGCACGTGGGACGTCCAGCCTACGTCACAAAATCGATGGTAGAATGCTATATAGGTCTACTAGAAAGTATAGCATCTAGACACAATATATATGTACCTGTCATCTCCATACATAGGTATATAATCTTAACTCAATCACAAGACATCTAAGGAAGATAGGTGTTTGACTTAACAAAATGCCTAAAATTGGCTTTTGAAAGAAAATGAGAAAAAGTACAAAAAGTACAAATTGTTCTAGGAAGTATTGCTATGGAAGTCTGATCTGAAGGCGATCACTTTGTTCCTTGGACCATATGATAATGATGAAGATCACTGCTAGAAGATGAACAACCGGAAGAACTAAGTCACCAGAAAGGTATCGACGCACTTGGGCACTGATGGCGAGGTCGAATGCTTTCCTGCTTTGCTTCACTCTGTTCTGGAAGAAAAGTTGAAGAAGAATGCTCTCGATAATTAAAGTTTCTAGGCTCTGATCTCTGTATTCTCTCCTGTCTCTCTGATGATGATGTCTTGATCTGAAAAATAAGTCTATTTATAGACTTAACCCATTGTGCGTAAAAAGTAACAAAATTGGGTTCTTACGCTGGTAACTGTCACCCACGATGGAGTCACCCCCTACGTATGTTGACACGTGGCCCATTATTTCAACAAAAATAGGGAGCACGTACACACGTTCCTCAATAAATGTGGCACGAAAGCCACGTGGATAAACCACGTTCCAAAGTAGTCAGGAAGGATTGGGTGTAAAAACAACCCAAAATATGGTCCAAGCGTAAAGTGGCAAACTGGCGTAAAAATAACCCAAATAAAACTTCTCAGCATAAAGTGGCTAAAATAGCCTTGAGCGTAAAACTTAGCCCAAATAAACTTTACACTCACAATAGCCTTGAGCGTAAAAGCTCACATAACTATCGTGCATAAAAAGAAGTGATTTTATTGAGCGTAAAATAGCCTTCTCTGCACACCATACGACAAGTATCGAATTTGGTAAAAAATTCAATCTTCTCGACTTCTGTGTTGCATGCTGTCAGCATAATTATTCTGTCAAATCAAATATTCTGCATTAAATGCGGCCTGACAGTCTGTCCCTGGCGTAAAATTCATTGACTAGCCCTGGCGTAAAATAGCTAGCGTAAAATTCCCAATCTCTTTGACTCAGTCCATAGAGCACTTTTACGCTCCTACAAAACCCCCTTCAAAGTTTTCAAATATTTTCAAAATTTGAAACACTTTGAACAGAAGCGTAAAATTTGGAATTTGACCAGCTAACGTAAAATTTGGGATATCCAACGGTCATCTGCGTAAAAGTTGGGATATCAACAGTCAGCGTAAAATATGGAATTCGAATCGATTCAAAAATTCCCTATAAATAGGGTTCTTCGGGGAGAGAAAAAACTTTACTTTGTTTCTTTGTTCTCCCAAGCTTTTTCGAATCCCCTTTCTCATTCACTCTTTTGCATTCAACTCGATGGCCCCAAGAAATCCGCCGCCGGCAGCAGCAAAGGAAAGAAGCCCACCGTCGATTCTTCGTCGGTCGACCGTGCGCAAACTCCTGTCAGATCATCAGCAGCGTCTCAGCCAGGCAACCCCGTCGTGGCTCCTCCAATGAGGGGTAAAGCATTGATCCTTTGGCTGAAAAACTCGTCGGAGAAGAAGACCCAAATCTTTGATTTCATGCCCACGTTATACGTGTCAGCGTAGAAATTAAGATAATCAAAATACGCCCACGTCTGTACGTATTAGCATAAAATTAAGAAATACGCCCACGTCTATACGTGTCAGCGTAAAACTTAAGTTGCGCTCATGTCCACACATGCTAGCGTAAAACTTAAAATACGCTCACATCTAATGTGCCAGCGTAAAATTTGAAATACGCCCACATCTAATGTGCCAGCGTAAAACTTGAAATACGCCCACATCTAATGTTCCAGCGTAAAATCTGAAATACGCCCACATCTAATGTTACAGCATAAAAGTTAAAATACGCCCACATCTAATGTTCCAGTGTAAAATCTGAAATACGCCCACATCTAATGTGCCAGCGTAAAATCTTACAAAATGAAAGACATTGTGTAAAACAAAGACTTTTTACATTTTGTATTTAAAACTTACACACCAATTTATCTGCGTAAAAGATACCAAATTAGATTTTCACTAACTTGATTTTTTTTCCTTTTGGCAGTGGACTTGCAAATTCACCCTCTCGCAGAAGTTTTTGGCTCATCAGTAGGCATGTTGGGCTCAAATTATCTGGAAAATCTGTCTCACGTAATATTTTCTCAATCGAACCCAGATTACCCCATAGAGAGGGCACAGCTGATAGCTGCTCAAGGGGATAGGATGCTGCTATCCATGATAAATGGAGAATTGTTGACTTCACTGAATGAACAACAATTTGCAAAACCAACCTTCTTATTTGGGGATGCAATTGACTGTAAGTCACAGACACACCCCAAGAAGGAGTCTTGGGTGTTCAAATATGGAGATAAAGCCATGTATCTCCCTGATATGGACAGAGATTACCCTTTGTCAGCATTCTTCCATGCCACCCTCGACAAATGCTGTGGAATCTGACTCCCAACAGTCACGGAAGGCCGGGTAGAATCGTATTCAAGAGGGATCATACCAATGATATGGGGTATTTCGCTAGCGTTCCCAATAGTGGTGTCACTTCTTTCTCTGGCCTCATGTCGGGATTTACTCCAAGTGAAGATTCGAGTTTAATGCAACCAGTGCAGACCCAGATGTTTGTCAACAAGTTCATTAGGAATGGGGTATTATATCTCCAAACAAACCCTAGGCTACCGGGATGGTTGACTCCTTTCAACCAGAACTGGATCCAGATTAGCATTTGGATGATGAAGAACTTCGAGACAGAGCTGAAATATTTTGGCCTATATGAAGCGGTAGCTTCCACTAGTTAGGGTATACCCTCGAACGGTAACCTATTCATGGACCTGATGGAGATATACATAAGTTCGACTGGAACTTTTGCAACCCCGAAAGGCGAAATGGGTCTTGCACTCCATGAGATGCAATTCATCTCAAAACTGCTCATGGGAGAAGCTCCGTATGAAGAATACGTTCCCTCCAACCGGGAACTTGCTGAAATCAGAGAGACAAACCCTCAGTTGATTGAGGTATATGAAGAATTAATGTGCCACTACATGATTTGTACTACAATGCAGGAAAGTACATCTCATCTAGCATACATTAATAAGTGGACCACGTATCTCTTCTTCCATAAGGATAAAATCCAAGGATGACAAAGAAAGATTCCAGGAAAATAAAGCTCCAGCTATCAATACAGATTCAACCATTCCTGCTAACAAAATTCGGGACATGATTGTCTATAAATTCCGAATAAATATCTGTCCACCAAGACTGGAGAGTTCCCTGCTGGAACTGAAGCCTTGAGCTTCCTTAGATACGGCAGCCAAAAGATCTCTAGGAAAGCCTTGCTAGCAGGCTTCCTTTCTTTATGGTTGAGAAGATGGGTCGTACCGGGAACTGGTGCGTTGATAGAATCCACCGTAGCGTACTATGGCCCGCAGTACGCTTGGTTTTTAAAGTCAAATTAACCTATATCGGCGATGGTGTGCCGAGTAAATGCAGGTTTGAGGACTTTCGGTGAGGAGTTAATCAACAATGCTCCACATCGAATATTTCCCCAGGTAGAAATGCCCTATACTTATTTGATGGGCTGGTTATTGCACCACAACTGCAATCTGTTGCCACCAGGCCCAGGCGATGAGGCGAGGTCTTCCTCCAAAAATTCAGCAAGGCTATGGACTGCCACGACGGTGGCAGATACCCGGGCAGTTTTGAACTATTCTTATGGTTGGAACTTCTTCTGTACTCGGCCACAAGTTCCAGCAGATTTTCGGCATTCAGTTTGAAGATGAAATCGAAGGAAGAGCTATGCCCCAGCAGTCTTCAATGGCTACAGTGCATCAGGCCCTCTCACTGATGTACAGAAATGAAGATAATTGCACGTTCGAACCATATCTACCCAGTAGGTTCGCTCGTCAATTTGGGTATGACCAACTTCATGTTGGTAATCCCTGTACCAGTTTTGTCACTACGGGAAACTGCTTGATGGTGCCAGGGGTTGGAGATATTTCAGTACTGCCCGTACGGGAGCCAATTCAGAGTCTCAACCGCCACCAGCACTACAGAGCTACGTATTCTTCACTCGTACGCTCACTTTTACTCTTCTATCCGTTCCTTTGCCCATGGCTATAATATAGAGGTAGCCTGAGATGGCCTAAGGAAGGCAATGTTGAAGAGCCAGTCAGGGTACCAACAGATATCCTGACGATGCTGCTGTTCCAGATCCATATCTGGAAGTTATTGCTACAGGAATTGGAGAAGAGGCTGCAGAACCTATTATTATTGGGAAATCCCACAAGCGGAAGCAGTACAGCTACTACTCTTCCAGTGAAGACTCCCAAAAAAGAAAAAGGTCACCGTCAAAATGCCTTCCAAACCAAGAGCTGCCACTCCAGAGGATGACATTTCTGTCGAAGAGCCGCCACATGTCGCATCCTCTTCAACTCATTTTGAAGAAGGATCCTCAGCCTCCCAAGCAGCCACATCAACCGAAGCTGTAGGGATTTTATCGCCAGGACCCTTAGTACTTCACTTCATTTAACCTTGCCACAAAAGGCACAAATAGTTGAAGGCGTGCTTCACAATCTATCCCACTGGATGAACCAGCTCTCGATTTTGATGATAAGATTGGGATGGGGATTATGACACATATTTGGCACGTTCTACACCTACTCCAGGTATATATACAAAATCTATACAAGATTATACATTATGATTTTGTATTTTAATTTGTTTTGTTCATTTTGCAGGTGTTATTATTGCACCAAAACCTATGGCTCCTCCTTCTCCTCAGAAAATATTTATAGAGAACCCGAGTCTGAGGAAAGAGTTCTTCTTCAGATGGAGTAGAGGAAATTCAACCAGAGGAACTACGACAAGAGCTTGAAACAGAGGTTCAACCAGGATTATCTTCTCATATTGACAACAGAGAAGAAAACAAACTGCAGAAAAATCAACTGTAGATCAAGAAACAGCTGATGAAGAAGGAACTGATCTCAATGAAGAGATTGAAGTGTTTCAAAGTCTGAACAGCCAGAAGTCCAAGAAGGTGATGAAGGCGTAGTCAAGTCATCCACTGAAACTGGAAATGTCATGATAGCATCATCTGCTATTATTACTAATCCAACAGAAGTTCATGAGGAGACAATGCCTGAATCTGAGTCAGCTGCTTCAACTGTTATTCCATCCACCACAATTACGCCACCAGAACTCCAGAAACGGCTGGAGTGACAAGTGCTGAAGATGTGATCCCTGAAGCTCCCAGGGATCAGTTGGCTATGGTAGCAATGACAACATCGTCTATATCTCAATCTGCTACCGAGCAACCATATCTGCTAGTGCTGAAGACATAATCCCTGAAATTCCCAGGGATCAATTGATATGGTAGTGACGACAACATCATCTTTATCTCAGCCTGTGCCGGAGCCACCACATCTACCCCTAGTCTTCGAAAAAGAGACTTAGAGATTGCTGCAACGCCAAGCTCAATGCAGAAATGAATCTCTTAGTTGAGATTCATACTGAAACTTTCTACAAGACACTGGCAGCTTTGATTGACATGGTCCTGAATAGGGGCCTCAGTTATGAAAGTTTGAAAGGCGATTGTTCCCACTATCAGGAACGTCGCCATGTTTAATGATGTTGAGAGAGCAACTGTACTGGAAAAGGTGGTAGAAGAACTTGAGCAACCTATCAAAGAATATCTGCGGTTGACAAGTGAAACTACTGAAAGTCTCATTCAAGCTGAGTATGACGCTTTATCAGCTGAATACACTGCTCGAGAGACTACTTTCAACGACTCTCTCAGAGAACATAGCAGCAAAGTCGCCAAAGAGAAAGCTTTCTTGACTGATGCAAAGCCTCAGTTGGAGCGTTATAGAGAAGCCTATGACACTTCAAATACGAAAATTCAGGAAAAATGATAAAATTCGTGAAGTGGAGGCTGAATTAGCTCGTCTGAAAGCTGAGAAGGAGCAATTAATAGCAGCTCGTGACCAATATTTGACACAGAGCTCAATTCTGGAGGAACAGTTTTTGGAGCTGAATCCACTATCAAGCATCTTGATGATGCCAGAGATAATCTGATAGCTACTTTCGCTAAGTTTTCTCCTATTTGCACTCCAGAGGCTAGAAGAAAGATAGCTACTGAAAATGTAATGGGCTCTCGTGAAAAGCTTAGCAGAGCTCCAAAAATTGCTGAAAGATATATCTGCTCCGCCTTAGGCAATAAGGAGCTTTTGTAACTTTTATCTTATTCAAGAATGAATAAAATATTTGTTTTGTGATCCTATCATTTATTTTAATTAAAATAGGTATGAGATAGAAAACACTTATCAGAGGTAATATGGACATGATAAGTCTTCGAAACTCAATAAATTGTATCTATCCAGAGGTAATATGGACATGATAGATAATAATCTCGTTTTCCGTTTAGAGTATACAATACTATCAGAGGTAATATGGACATGACAGATCGTAAAACTCAAAGAAAAATAGATTGATATCTATTCAGAGGCCAAATGGACATGATAGATAGGAAAAACAAGCAGACTTAATTTATTCAGAGGTCAAATGGACATGATAAATAATAGATCCAACTTTTTATATCTACTGGCAAGATAAAAGATTAAAACTTTTCTCCAAGCTCAACCAAACATTGGTAGCTGGAATAAGGAAGAAATTCAAACATAATATTTCTTCAGAAATTTGCCATTGATAGGCATCATGAGTAAATCTCCATTAGGTTTAGACAACCTATAGGCACCATTGGAGAAAACTGTTCGATACATAAGGGCCTTCCCATTTCGCTTGGAATTTCCCTTTACTTATGAGTCATCACCATCGGTCTTCGAACGGCTAAAACTAACTCACCGACCTTGAATACCCTCTCTTTAACTTTACGATTGAAAGTTAGATATACGGGCTTGATATAGCTCAATATGCTGTTGTGCTTGAAGACTTCTCGTCCAATCCTTCAAGTTCTTGGAGTCGTAAGCGATCATTGTTCTCTATGTTAGCTCATTAGCAATGGCTATTCGAAGAGATGGAATCTGATTTCCAGTGGAAGGACAGCCTCACATCCGTAAACCAATAAAAATGGTGTAAAACCGTAGGAGTTCGAACTGTCGTTCGATAAGCCCATAAACATTCTCCAAGTTTCTCATTCCAATCACGTTTAGAAGAGACGAACTTTTTGAGAAGTTTGATGATCGTCTTGTTGAAAGCTTCGGCTAAACCATTAGCAGCTGGATTATAAGCCGTAGAAGCCAGATTTTGAATTCGATTCTTATCACAAAACCGATAAAATGCCTGACTGGCAAATTGGTCCATTGTCATGAATTATCCGTCGAGGAATCCCGAAGCGATAAAGAACATGGTGTTTGATGAAGCTAATCACATTAGATATTTTCTTACTTCAACAAGGGAACTGCTTCTGCCCACTTAGAAAAGTAATCGATTATAGCCAATATAAACCGATGTCCCTGACAGAAGGAGGATTAATAGGACCAATAATGTCCATGCCCCAAGCTTCGAAGGGCCAAGAAGCTGCTGTAGGATGCAAGAATTCAGACGGTTGATGAATAAAATCAGCATGAATCTGACATGCTTTACATCGTTGGCATAATCCACAGCATCTGCTATCATGGATGGCCAATAATATCCCATTCTTCGAATGCGGTCTTATAATTTCGGACCTGGTTGATGAGCACCACAAACCCATCATGAGCTTCACGAAGTGTTTTGTTTAGCCTCACTTTCTGAGAGACACGTAAAAGTCCATCATATGAACGACGGTATAGCATATGTAAAGACGAATCATAATAAAATCGAAATGATCGTCTCTTGATTGACGCAGCTTCTTTTGGATCTTCAGGTAAAATCCCATGAACCGCATAATCAATGAATGGACTTCTCCAATCCTCTGCTGGGAACTTGACTCTGTAGTATAACTCTGTTCAATATACAGATTATTCTTGACACAGAATAAGTCTCGGTCCAACAAAGTAATTATGTTTTGTCTTCGAATTGGAACAGCTAAGTCTGCAGCTAGGCTAGCAAGAGCATCAGCTTCCACATTCTGAGAACGTGGTACGAATTCGATGAAAATCCTTTGAATGAAAGGACCAATTCATTACCTCTTGATGATAAGGATGAGGTCAGGATTTCTGACTTCATATCCCTCTAACCTGATTAACAATCAGTTAGAATCTCCATAAGCTTCTAAGAACTCAATGTCCAATTCTTTTGCTACTTGGAGACCAATCAGAGCATTATATTCTGCCACATTGTTGAGCATGGCTCATTGAGAGAATAAGCACGGTATATACTATTTTGTCAGGAAAACCAAGACGATTCCTACTCCGAGACGATATTGCCTTTAGGTCCAACCCGTGATGCTCCATCAAAGTATAATTGCCAAATATCATCCTCAAAGTCATGTTGCAATCCAACTTCATCTGGAATATCTTATAGCTTCGATGTTTCAGGTATAGGGTGAGCTGCTAAGAAATCAGCTAATGCTTGACCCTTCACTGATTTTTGAGGTACATAGACTGTCATAAGGAGTGAGCAACATCGCCCAGGTAGCTAACCTGGAGTTAAGAAGCTTGGTTTTCTCATCAGTACCCGAATAGGATTTATTCTGGAGATGACATGAATAGTTTGTCCTGACACATAATGTCGTGTCTTTTGAACAGCAAAAACCAAAGCCAGACATTCCTTTTCTACAGGAGTATACCTGTGTTCAGCTCCGACCATCATTCGGCTAAGATAATAAATTGCTTGTTCATGACCCATATCACTTTTCTGTGCAAGAAGAGCACCAAGTGAATGATCTAATGCTCGAACATATAGCAAAAATGGTCTTCCCACTACTGGTGGTACTAGAACAGGTGGATTTGTAAGGTATTGCTTGATGTCATTGAAAGCTTTCTGACACGCTTATCCCAAACAAATGATACACCCTTCTTTAATAGACGGAGAAAGGTTGGCATCTCCCAGAGAGATTGGATATAAATCTCTGATATAAGCAATGCGACCTTGGAAGCCGGAGTTCTTTTAAATTGCGTGGAGGACGCATTTCAAGAATTGCTTTGATTTTATCAGGATCAACATGGATACCCTGAGAAGTGATGACAAATCCCAAAAACTTGCCACTGGAAACCCCTAAGAAGGACTTGGTAGGGTTCATTTTCAATTGATGTTGACGCATCAATTCAAATACTGTCTTTAAGTCTTGAATGTGATCATCTTTTGATCGACTTTTGACAGCAATGTCATCTACGTAACATTCAACTGTTTTCGTAGATGTTCTTGAAAGATGTTGCTCATAGCCCTTTGATACGTGGCACCGCATTTTTAAGACCAAACGACATAACCGTATAACAATAAACCCCAAGGGGTGTTCGAAAGCAGTATGCTTCTCATCTTCGGATGCATCTTGATCTGATTGTATCCTGAGAATCCGTCCATGAAAGACATGCGTTCAAAACCGCATGTATTATCTATCATGACATCAGTAATTGGAAGTGAAATTCGTCCTTTGGACAAGCTGTATTAAGATCTCGAAAATCTATGCAAACTCGGACTTTTCGTTCTTCTTCATAACAGGAACAATATTGGCAACCCAGTCTGGATGTTGTTCTTCACAACAAGCCACATGTAATCAACTTTTTGACTTCGCTTCAATTGCATCCATCATATCTGGTCGAAAACGTCGTGCTGTTGTTTTACAGGCTTGGCATTAGGAAGAATATTGAGTTTATGTAGCAACTTTAGGATCCAAACCCGGCATATCCTCATAACTCCATGCAAAGATATCATATATTTTTAATTAATTTTATCAACTCTTCTTTTCATCTTCGAAAGGTTCTTACTGATGAATATTGGCTTGGATGTAGTTCCGTCTCCAACATCGATTTGAAGAATCTCATCCTCCGTAGGTGGTTGTCGTTGTTCAAAACGAAGTTCCCACTGTGTGTCCATCTGTTGGGCCCAAGGGTCATTTTCAAATGGCTCAGATTCGCCATCAGTTTGAACCATGTTGACTGAGAATATACACTCAGATTCATCATAATAGTCTCCTCCATCATATTCAATTCAGAAATGGATTTCTTCGGAATCTGAGGATTGTAAGAACTAGAAGAGAATTCTTCTTGTATATCATCATTAAACATGTGGGACGGATCATATCCCAACCCATGACGAGTTTTCTGGTAAAAGGATCACCACATAATGGTAATCGTCTACCTTTGCCTTGATTGAGACCTTGCATAGTCTTCAAATCATATCCCATATTCTGGATAATCTTGAGAGATTGTTGACTATATTGTCAATTCGATTCTTCCTTTATCTTTATCTCTAAGATCATCCGTCTGAACAACAGGATATTTCTAGCCAGGCCAAACACAATTTGGTGCTTGTTTTTCTTATCAGACGGAATCACGAAATAAGATTCTTCGTGACGTCTATAAGTTACACAAGCTTGCGATGAAGCGCTACAGAAGAAGAAGATGGGAGAAGATGTTAAGAACCTTTGAGCATAAGGTCCAATCGACATGAGAAGGAAAAGAATTTTCTTATGGTCAATGTATAAAGTTTCCTTGTATCTATGTCGTCTTTATATTGATGACTTTGATCATCAGAAGATAAAGACATTCTTTCAACAAATTTGACAGCCATATACTCAAAAAGGAAATCTTCATTGATATTGGAAAGTACAGAATGATCAATATTTACATCATTTACAATTTGACTGCTACGCTTCGGATTAATCATTAACGGACTGTCATCCGCCTTCTGCGTAGACTTGCCAAGGTTGATGATCAATGGTGGTTCTGGATCATTCGTACGAGAAGTACGTCCCTTGACTTTGATCATAAGGGGTTGGTCTTGACTCTTGGCAGGAACATTCACTGATTCCTCAGATGAAGTTCGAGTTTTCCTTTGACCTTGATCTTCAGAGGTTGGTCGTTGACAGGTTGGGGTTGGATTCGCCCTTTGACTTTGATCTTCAAAGGTTGCTCTTCTGGAGGATCTTCATTAATAGACTGATCTTCGACAGATGATCGATCTTCAGCCATGTCTGATATCTCCTTTACATGCTCTTGTTTATAGAGCATTGAATCAGAAAAATAGGCTTCGACACCCTTGAAAGGATTGATATCAGCAAACTCAGTCTTCACAACCCCTTGGAATCCACGTACTTGAAGCATTGGTGGAGAGTTGAAGGCACAATATTATGCTCATGTATCACGGTCTTCCAAGAAGGATGTTGTAGGATATCTGAGTTAATAACATAGAATGTCGCCATAGTTCGAAGATCACCAATCTGAATCTTCAGACGAATCTTCCCCAGTGGTTTACTCTTTCCAGAGTTAAACCAACTATTAGTACTAGTGTAAGTCAAGTCACTAGTAGAATCCTCAACGGTCTTAGCATACTCTGAAGGATTATGCTAATGGAAGACCCAGGATCAATGTAAATCCTGTCAACTTCAGTGGATTCGATATACCCAGTATAGCACAAAGGCCTGTCGTGTTTGTTATGCTTCAACAGCATGTCCTCTTGTGTGAAGGTAATATTAGGAATGACCTCCATCACACTATGACATTGTGGGCATGACACTGGTATATTATCGGGTCTTGAGTTGAGCTAAGCACGAGTCAGCTTGCAACAAAGCTTCACTCAAAGTTTTCGACTTTCTTTAGAAAGGCGAAGCAACTCGAAGATAGAGAGTCTAGCCAGAGTATTAGCTAACTGGGCTAGAATATCAAATTTGTAGGGTTTCATCATTACCCTTGACTGGAAGCAGACTTCAATGGGACGTCAAAGCGTACTGCTTTCTGTTTCCCCTTCTCAACCACAGATGTTTAGTGGAACAAGAGACGGTTGAGTTGGTGGTGTTTCAACATCCTCTGTTTCTTTGGAGGATCCCTCATAATCTTTATGGTACTCTTTCCCAGATCTTGTACCAGCAAAGGTTTCTTCTTCAGATTCAGAAAAAGGATACCATATTGTAGGATTTAGTTTTCCTTCCCTTAACCTTCTTTTGTGAGGATTTTTATGAGGAATCTCGAACCCAATCCGACAGTGATTTTTGACTTTGAATTTGTAAAGAAGTCGTATTCCTTTATCATAATTCAAACCCTCTGCCTTTTGAAAGTCATAGCCATCTTTTTCATGAAAGGACTGATTGCTGACTGTATAAGTGAATGGGAGCGGACTTTTAACAGGTGGTTCAACAGAGGAAGGAGAAGAGATCTCTATAACTACAGGAGAATAAGGAATAGAAGCCTCTGTAGCTATGGGAGGAAAGATTCGGGATACAAGGAAAAATCCCTGTAGGAGCTTTTTCATAAGCAGCAAAAATTGTTGTGCCCTATATAGGGAACACTGTTCATAGCTAGCCACAGCTGATGAGTCAACTTGAGCTTGGTAGGAGAAGCCAGACTTGGAGGACATATGTTCAAACCTCTCAGTCTATCTTTCAAAGGAATGCCATCCCATAGATGATCCAAATCATCAGGATTGGAATAACATGAGAAATTGTTGCAGGTTTTGACTTTCTTACCTTTCTTGGATTTTGAAGTTTTTCTTTTATCTTCCATTTCAGGTACCAAGTCAGGATGTACCACATAATTTTACCATTCTTTAATGTGAGAGACAACAATCCTTCATTTGCCTCTCTGGTAGGCGGGATATTGGTTGTGACCGTATGCTCATCGTTAGCTAGCCCAGCTGATCCAAATCATCTGGTAGGCGGATATTGGTTGTGACCGTATGCTCATCCCATAGATGATCCAAATCATCTGGTAGGCGGGATATAAGGGAAACACTGTTCATAGCTAGCCACAGCTGATGAGTCAACAATCCTTCATTCTTTAATGTGACCGTCGCCTTCGAAATTGGGACAATCCCATCTGGGACTTGTTGAGGAGGAAAACCTCCGAATTGAAGAGAAACCATAT
>JANAVB010018999.1:231768-264268 GCA_029216955.1 Iris pallida
TGCCCGACTGAGTATATTGCTTTGCTGGTATGGGAATGACGTTGTTCCACAGGCGCCTAACTCCATCTCTCTGCCCTTGGTATGGACACTGGCCAGGACGATGAAGGGTTAAGAGGCAATTCTTAACCAGATGCTCCGTTGATCCACAATGCAAGCACACTCCATCCTCTTTCTGCAAACCTCACAAGAATGGCCTGTCCTCCAACAGTAGGTACAGGTAGGAGCTGACTAAACTGCCTCAGGAGGGTGCTGCTGATCTAGTTCTACTGGAGCTCGTATTATCGCATGAAACCACTGAACTCGTGCCCTAGATGGGCCTGGAACTGCTGTTGTGGACTGAAAAGATTGATACAGAAATTGGAGCTCAAATGAATGGGACACAAGTAAAATATAGACATAGGCTTAAAGTGGGTCGTGCTCATACTTTGGGTCGTCAAGTTTAGGTCGAAATGGTGTCTTTAATTCGAGTCGAAAATAAAAGTGACTCCGTGGGGTGAATCAAGATTGGGTCTTGGTCATAAAAGTTATGCGACAAAAATGAAACAAAATGGTCTGTCTGAGTGGGACACGAAGGTCATGGGTAGGGTGTCCTGTCTAACATGCATGTAAGTTGGTTTTGAGAAAAAACTAGTCTTGTGCTCCTAATTTAAAAGTTATGGCAATGTGCATATGATACTCATAAATAAAGTGGGAATGGTCAAATGCCTAAATTGATCTGGAAGTTGCGATACAAAAGTAGTACAAGGGAACAAGTTTGAGTGAGACATGATATATCAAAATAAAGACAATCTTGTCTACTACAAACTAATGAAGAAGTTTCCAGAGATTGACATCTTTGACGCTCCAGAAATCGAAGTCACGAAGAACACTCGTCTATCTAGAATACTCTCTCCAGGGTGTCTACCCAAGTTAGTCACTGTCTACACAAGGCACTAACTCTTCTAAATGATACTATGATGGTACCCCTATACTAGTTGTTCATACCCCTTCTCCAATTCACTAAACCGTTTTGGTGCCTAAACTTCTATAACATTTGAGATACCCTGTCTCTGGCTACTAGGAGACTCCTCCTATCCTGTTCCTGGTGAACCTCCTATCTTAACACTTATCAATCACTTAGGGTTCTCATCTATATCTAATTATCAAACCATACACCTTACTTCCTAACCATACTCTAAACTATTGACCCACTTAATCAAGGACACAGACCAACTGCAAATCACCAAGCCATCACACTACGAAGAACCTATAATAAAATGAGACTCTAAAGGACCTGGTCTACAGAACTGGAAGTATCCTTACTCTAAGCTAATTGATAATGGAACATAATTTATAATAACAAGAATGAAATGATAGAGATGACATGTTAGAACCCTTCTCAAGATACAATCTGATAATCATACGTCTTTCCAAATCATGTTTCTCAGAATCGTCGCCACCTCTAATCAAGGCTACGATAAATGGTAGGGTCCATAACTGGGGCATGCCTCTATAATCATGTCGTCTGGAATCTCGTTATGCGACTAGTATAGCTGCAGAAATCCCAAATCTCATAATCAAGATATTTACATCCAATCAGGTCTCTACATTTCCGCACGCCGACTAATATAGCTGCGATAAACTCTAGTTACATCCACGTAGATGTTTTACCTTTCTGTTATTTCGTCAACATATGTAATCAGAAGATACCATAACAAGGCCAAACATTCATCTCGATATGAAAATCAAAATCAATAATAATTCCATCAAAATGCAACTCAAAAACAAGGACTAAAGGTGAAATATAATAAGAGGAAAGGAATTGAAATTGAAGTTCATAACAAATTCTCAAGGGACGACCCATGAATCTCTCAAAAGTCCTAGCTGTATTGAGTAACCCCTACCATAATCTAGAACCTATATCCTAACTGCAGGCTCATAGCAGTACCCTAAGTTGAGCACCACTAAAAATTACATTAGTTGACTCTGACCTGCATGGGCCACCATAAAAATGTGTCAGGACCCACACCCTGATTCGGGGTACGAACAAATGGGTACGTCAGCCTACGCCGCAGAATCGGCGGTAGAACGTGTATAGGTCCTAGAAAGTATAGCATCTAGACACAATATATATGTACCTGTCATCTCCGCACGGAGGTATATAATTCAACTCAATCACAAGACATCTAAGGAAGATAGGCATGAATATCATAAAGATATGACAAAATATATGAACTGAAAAATGTGCGAGTCACAACACAATTTAGAGTTAAAGATATACACAAGAATCCAAATATAACATATAACATAAGTCTCAATACTAGGTGGAACACAGTCCAGTCAAACCTATCTAACAGTCTAAGCATGAGGTAAATCATCTACTAGCACCAAGGGTAATGTCTCATCAAAATCTCTATCCTGGCCATACCCGTAAAAGGTAGAGCAATCAGCCAACATGTCCTCTGTAAACGTCAATGGTTATCCTGTCAGAAAATGAGCAAGTACACCTCCAACAACAGTTCTATAGTATTGATAAATGCTGTAAGAGACAATCACAATGGAATACAAGATGAACATATCAAGATGGAATATAACTGGATATGTAAAGCAGGAAATCATGCTAGGGTGTATCATGCAGGAAAGTAGAACTGAATTGGAATATTCTATCTGATGTAATAAATATAAAATGTGCCTCGAGTATTATAGCATTATGTGATGGAATGGGTCAGGATCAGGATCTTCCATTTGACCGGCTACAAGTACGGGAACTCGGCCCGGCCAAATGGAAAGCTATGAGGCAAGTAGTAACACAGGTCAGGCTTTACCCTATGTGAGGTAGGGTAAAGCTATGAAACAAGTAGTAATAGAAATGCAGGAGGGGTATTGATCACATAACCTATAATAACTCCCCATCCCCGAATAGTATACAGATCCGAACATAGCACGTCATGACACAGGATTCTAAGAAGGAGCTACTTCTCGGGATCGATGTCAATACATGTCAAGAACAAGATCGAGCAAGTACCAGTATCCCAAAAAATCTAGGAATGACATCTCATGAAAGGAATCCGATATATACTAGTCCGTGCACTATCGTGTCGAGAATCAAGTAAAACACATAACTGAATCGGATACAGAAGAATCAAGACAAAAATACTATCAGAATGTACTCGCCTGTTGTCCTGAGCTGTCAAGTAGGGTATGCTCAGAATGATCTCACAGACCTAAAGATAGATATTTTAAGTTAATTAGGTTTAAACGAGTTAAGCATAGTTTTTAATGTATGATATGCAATCTAGGTCAATCTCAGTCCAACTAAGTCAACTAGGTCATCAAGTCAAACTAGGTCAAATGTTGACTTATAGTTGACTTTTGGTCAACTGGTCAACTCTAGGTCAACTCTGGTCCACCTTGGTCAAACGAGGAGTCAAGGTCAAGCTTCTAGGGTTTTGGTCAAACTTAGATCAGTCAACATCTATGATACTTAGGATATATTAATATATATGCATACCACATATATCCTTACCCATATAGTACCCCCAAACACATACATATAGATATCATATATCAAGTATATACATATCCTCACTATGAACCATAACCTATATCTATACTCTCATAATATATATAGATATATAACCAAAATATATATACCTATCTATATAACCCTTCCACAATCTAACATCACACACTCAAACTCAAACACTTAGACACTAACCCACTACACTAGGATACCATATCAACCTTGGTCATATTGGCATCCCAATACCAATACCTTGGTTGGAATCCAATACCTTAACTTTGGTAAACCTATACCTTACCTTGATATCTTGATACCTAACCTTGGTATCTTGACACCATACCTTGGTCATAAGGTAAACTAATCATTTACCTTGAAGGTAAAGATAATTCATATTTACCTTAAGATACAACTTGGTATCATGAGATGCCAAGATACCCTTCAAATCTAATTAACTAACTATCTAATGTACTTAATAACAACTTAACTAATATCTAACATATAACCTATAGAGACTATTGCTAACAGACAAATATCTAGAACGAACATAACCTACTAACATATCAATATCTAACATACTATATATATAACATCAAACTATCTAACGATATATCAATATCTAACAAAATACTAATCTACTATCTAACTAACATCATACTAACAAATATAATTTACACAACATATAACAAACTCTAACATATCAACCCTTACTAACCAACATCTAACAAACATACTTACATATATAACTTAACAATAATATATTATATATATATTTTTTTTTTAACTTAACAATAATATATATATATATATATATATATATATATATATATATATTATATATTTTTTTTTTTTTTTTTTTTTTTCTCTCTCTCTCTATCTCTATCTCTATCTCTCTATTATCTCTCTCTCTATCTATCTCTTCTATCTCTCTCTATCTATTCTCTATCTATGTCCTATCTCATACATCTCTTCGACACCTATGATACCTACTTCCACTTAATATCCATACTGCATAGGCTCATAGGTTACACACAAGGCATATGTCGTATAGTCACTCTTCTACTTAAAATCAATACTGTACCAATT
Organism: Iris pallida; assembly: GCA_029216955.1. Classification (NCBI taxonomy): domain Eukaryota; kingdom Viridiplantae; phylum Streptophyta; class Magnoliopsida; order Asparagales; family Iridaceae; genus Iris; species Iris pallida. The sequence goes on from JANAVB010018999.1 coordinate 236,354, forward strand.
GGGTCTTCACTAAATTCTAGAATTAAATTATGTCTTAGCCCTTCGTGTTAGCTTTCCGAAATTTCAAACGGATCACATTTTCGTGCCCGAAAGCTCCCAAAATCGCGAAAAGACCGAAAAACGTTTGTCTTTCGGACAGCTAACACTCAAATAATTTTACAGAAAGTTCTAGAACAATTTTGGCTTATTAAAATATATTTGGAAAGCTAACTTTGATACGGTTCTTTAAAAAAAATAAAAGATTAATCGGAATTCTGAGCTAAAAGTTATAGAATTTCTAAGTTGATATGGTTACTAAAAACGTGGATGAATATTATGACGAATTTGGGTTGTTTTAGACAAAAGAACACATGTAGGCCAAAATACTTGGATACCAACATAGGTATCCAAATGAAACTCATTCTAACCATCCTAACTAAGATCAATCCACTCTCTAACCATTCTAAAACTGAATTTAAAACACAATTAATCCTATTAGGCAATAAACCAAACACATGGGATGTCCTAATTTGGGATCTATCAAGTAGGACACAAAACACATATCTAAAATTATCAAGAGAGCTCCAAATGGCTTCAAACTTGAACCTAAGGGGTACTTGCATGGAGGTGAATCTTATGGATTCAAAACTAACTAATATGCATAGAAAATAAATTTAGAGGGTTTGTTTTACCTATTGGGGGTGGATTCCCAATGATACTCTCAAGGACACGGCTCCGATACGAAGATCTTCCAAAAATGACACTCCTCCTTGTACTTTGCTCCAAATCTTTGCTATCACCCTCCCTTGGTTGTATGAGAAGGTTGGATGAAATTTTTGGTGGAGGGATGTAAGAATTTGGAGATCAAATCAAAGAGGAAGCTCTCAATTTGGAGAAGAACACTTGTGCAAGAAAATGGAGGCTTGATGGAATGAAATGAAAGGAAGGGCAACCCTCCTTTACGTGGCTTCCATTTAACCCTATTTGGGCCTTGGGGAAAGCCCAATAAGGCCCCTACTAATTTCCTTTGGTTAATTTTAAGTTAGGTTCAACTTTGGGATCAAAAGGGTTAAGTTTAAGCCTCTAACTTAACCAATCTAACAAGTGGGATTAGTCTAAACTTACTAACTTAATTAGTATGATTTGTGGGCCATGACTAACTAATCTTGGGGTCCCGTCTAGAGTCTAAGCTACCCGGATCACTAACACAAGCCGGAACGAGACGAAACTCAAACCCGACTAAACAAATCCCGTAAAATCAATATTAAATATACAAAATTTCCAAAATATTAAAATATAAAAATAACCAAAACACCCTTAGCCTAAAAAGTGGTAATTAGATAATATAATCATATGGGTTAGGCCTCCATGGTCATGGTTAGTCTCTAGGCTAAGTAGTTCTGAGGTTACACTAGCAAAAGGACAAAATCACAAAATACTAATTTAATAATATTAAAATAATCAAAATTCACCAATAAATTAATAACATGATTTAAACATAGTATTAAATGATTAATTTTACAAAAGTTCAAAATTACCCTTGTTTTAGAAAGGTGGTGGTTACACATACCACCAGCGGATGTCCGATCATCACCCACATGGCATATGCTAAGGACATCCTCATTTTCTCCTTCGGCAACGTCGGATCTGTGGAAGTGGTCAATAAAATGCAGAGAGATATACCAGATGTTCCAGTTAGCGTGTCAACCCCAACAAGAGTGTTATTTATACCCCCTCGTCCAACAAGGATCACTCTTCCATACTTACTAACATCACTTCCTACTCAGTTGCATATCCACCGTTTACTTACTTAGGATGCCCACTAGTGTACGACATCTAATACGAGCATATTTGAAGGGCTGGTGGGTAAAATTAGGAATAAAATTAAGGGATGGCACAATGTGACCTTGTCGTCAGGCAGGAAGATGATCCTAATTCAGCATATTCTCTCTTCCATTTCCATTATACCCTTGCCGCTTGCTTCCCCTAAAAAGGTGCTCACCTTCATTGAGAACCTTTTTGCCAACCTCTTCTAGGGTCACAGTGACGACAAGGACAAGCATCATTGGGCCAGTTGGGACACCATGGCCAGACCTACTGAGGATGGTGGGCTGGGATTCTCCAGAATACCGCACATCGTTGACGCTTACTCCATGAAGTTGTATTGGAAGCTCCGCGAGTGTCGCACTATCTGGGCACGGTTCATGAAGGCAAATTTGTGGTACTCTCATCTTGCCGTCGCTGATTTAAACATGTTTTCTGTGCGTCCTGGCGTCGCATTCTTCATGGGCGAAACCTTGTCGAGCATTTGATCCGTCTCTAGCTGGGATCGGGAGCTTTGTCCCTATTTCATAAACGTTGGTTCGGTGACGTCCTCCTTCCGCAGTTCCCGATGGCTCCTTCCAACAGCACTATTCGCGATCTGTTGGATAGCGAAGGTGAATGGAATTAGGAGAGGGCCCAGGAATGGATAGGTGTGAAGGCTGCAGTGGCGCTGGGAGCTGCCGGATTAAAGGTCAAGACGGACCCTGACGCTCTGAGGTGGTCCCCGTCGGCCGATGGCACTTTCTTTCTAGCCTCGGCGAGGAGAGTCGTCCGCGGCATCGGAGTGCCATCCCCCATTATCGAACCTTTTTGGCAGCCTTGCATTCCCAAAAAATGGTCTTTTCTGATTTGAAGAGCGTTCCACAAGAAGTTACCCACTGACGATGCGCTCATCACTATTGGATTCAGCATAGCATCGACGTGTCATTGTTGTTTGATGCAACAGTCGGAGACCGCAGATCACATTCTGTATTCTAGAGACCTAGCTGTGCAGGTGTGGTCCGCCCTCTCCTATAAATATAGACAAGATCAGGCTGTTGGGTGCTTCAACGATCTTCTAGCCAACTGGAGCAACGCTTCGTACGACCACCAAATCGTTACAGTCGCCATCATGTGGGTCATTTGGACGAACTGCAATAAATTCAGATACGAGGGCCGACAATATAACTCCAATCAACTGATCGGGGAGGTTCTCAGGCAGATTCACAAAGTCAGTCGTCTCTGCAAGCACGTTAGGGAGAGATTCTGGCACTCATTGTTCAACTGACTGTTATGGGGCTATGTGCGAGATTTTTCCCATGCATCTTTTATTTTGTTATCTATCGGTTTTGCGCTTACTTGTATAGGCAGCGACATTTTTCTACTTATACATGAATAAAACTGGGGGTTGGTTTATAAATATATATATATTATATATATATATATATATATATATATATATATATATATATATATATATATATATATATATTGTAACGCCCAGTCCAAAAATACTTAGGACCAAGTACGTAGATATGCCAGCTGTGTACATACGAAGCATAGTCCAATATATTGAACCTCGTATGTCTACATATGCTGTAAAATGCTGTAACCATGGAACTAATCTCATCCACAAATAAATATATCATAGAATTAATTTATAAATGTTATTTGTATAAAATGTTGGGCGGAGACAAATTCACTACCAACAAAAATAGAGAAATACATAGCAACGGTGGAAGAGTCGAACAAAGCAAAAGACGATCCAAAAGCTAGCATCGCGAAGGTAGATTGTAAACTATGTCCTTCGCTAGAACACCTGCGAAAATCACGATCACACCTAAAGAAATCACCAGGTCCTTAGAGGGACGTAACAAGCTACAGGAAGAACATGCTAATATGAACTGTCAAAATAATAAAATAATATACAAAAGACTAACTTAGACACAAATATGCGAAGGGGATTCAAACTGTCTAATGTGCAATTTAGAGGACAACTTTCATTGCGCATGGGTGGAATTTAGGAGATAAGTACGTAACTGGCATCTAGTCATACGTATCCGGTCGTAACATCCAAAACGTCATAGGGTATCTGCAAAAATATTACGCTATAGTTCCTTTCAAAAACTATGGTTTACCTGTTTGGCTTTCCATACGCACTAGTGACTGTCCTTCCCCAAGATTCCCACACTGACCAAGTCATGTCCATGACCCGTCTATTTTTGTAACTGCTCGAGTCTCTATATCATAATCGTAGCAGTTACAATCATATATCCGACACACGACTATAGAGATGGCAATCAATATATAAGCCGTGCCCCTAGCAAAATATCTTAAACCGTGTAGTGTGAGTGTCACGGCCGAAGGAGATATAAGGATATCCCTCAACAAGAAGGTAGTCCGCTAAAACTTAAGTCAACATGCATCAAATAAAATAAAGCAATGGAAAGCGACTAATAGAGTCGTTTGCACCCAAGTGTGGCTTGGACGCGTAGTTTATAAAACTAACAAATATGAAACAAAGTAAATAAATGCTAAAATATATAATATGACAGTTAATTAGAAAGGTATACTTGCCTGTGTTGCTCCCGGTGTAGTGTGAGGATCATGATGACATGGAGTTTGACTTCAGTGTTATAATTACGCAAGACAGTCTCCAATGACGGCGTGGGCTGTTCCATCGGGTCCAAAATAGTCAAGTTAGCTTGGGTTATAGGAGGACGTACATAATTTGGCGAGGGAATAGGAGAAAGGAGTTTAGTCATGGACAAGAGAACAATCAAAAATATATATATATATATATAATTTTTATAAAACTATTTATAATACTCGAAAATATATTTATTAGTAAAGATCGGTTTTAGATAAATATTTGAAAAATATAAAAATCATTTTTTAGGCAGAACTTTAAGTTTATAAAAGTAAGATTAGGTAGAATTTATATTTGTTAAATCAAAAAATTTACTAATTACTTAAAGAGTACCAAAAAAATTTCATGGTTGAAAATTCTATTTTTTGTTGAAGTTAAAATAATATGGTAATATTATTATTTTCTTTTTCTCCAAAACTTTTATTCACTAAACATAAACAAAATACATGTTTTTGTAAACTAATAATAATCGTAATAATAGTAATAATTTACCATAAGTATAACATAGTTGCTATTAATAAAATAAAAAAGAAAAGTATTAAGCACAGCTGTTTCTCTCCTAGGAGAGAAACATCGTAAGGGGAAATAAAAAGGGAAGTGAATAGGGAAGGGAGTGTGAGAGATCCCCAAAATTGGAAAGGGACATAGAGGAGGGTTCGAGAGCTGCGGATTAACAAAGGGGCTTTGGTGCGAGGCTGCCGAGTGCGACGAAGGAGGAGGCTTGCGGCTCCGGCGACCAGGTGCTGGAAGCACGTGTTGGAGGAGGAAGGGGTTCTCTTGGCGGTCGGTGGTATGGGTTATACTGTTGGTGGTGGAGACATTGATGGTGTAGAGGGAGTCGGTGGTCGGGGAGCAGTATTGATACTGCGGGTGAATGAGGGTGGTGTTCATGGTAGCGGGGCTGTGGTGAACGGTGATGGAGGAGTTCGGCCAGGGGGGGTGTTGGTGACAGCGGTTGGTATTGGAGCTTGGAGATGGCGGAGGCCAGGGGGTCATTGTGCCAAGATGATGGAGGTGGCTGTAGTACGGATGGCGGTTTTAATGGTATCGGAGGGTGGAGGTGGCTGTGGTGACGGGATCGGGGCAGTTTTTAGGGAGTCGGTGTTGACGGTGAATGCAGAGCGGAGATGGGGTGAAGGTGGCTGCAGTTGTCCTAGTGTTGACGCTTTGTCGGCGGATCGGGGGATGGCTGGGTTAGGATAAGATAGAATATTGTGTCGGGATTGTCGACACGGGAAAAATATTGTATATATAAAAATAGAATAAGAATGCGGACACCGACACGATACACAACTCGTCTATGGTGGATTTATTTGTGGGAATAATTATGTGGAGGAGGACCATAGAATTCTCCTCTATATATAGGTGGAACTTTCTAGCTGGATATGGAGAGGAAAAATTTTAAAACTCCTTTTGATAAATCATATTATTATTTTAAATTGATTTCTAACTAATTCTATCAATCGAATCCAATCCGATCTGATCCGATTTGAACTTATATCTAGATAGTTCATATCTATAAGTTAAACCATTTAAGAATAAATTCAATATTTTAAAATCTTAATTTATATTATCATACCAAATAAACATTAAATAAAATTTTCCAAATATCTTTATAATAAATAATATAATAATAAATTTCAAAAATCATATAAATATTTTTAAATAGTAAGTAGGGAATAACTTAAAAATTCTTTTCAATAAAATACGATAACAAATAATAATTTTTAAGGTTCAAAATATATACATGAATAAAATTACATGTACCCCGTACGCAATATTTTTATATAAATTACTTTTCTAGTATACTACATTTAAAAAGAAAAAAATCATTATTACCTATAACTGTATAAATGATAGGCCACTTTATAATAATGAAATTAAATATAGAATTTGACTAAATTTGGGCAGAAAGATTTTATGTAGAAAATACTTATCGATATGTTTTTTTTCAAAATCAAAGCTATTTATGTTTATATGTATTAAACTTAGAATAAAACTTTTTATGTAAAAACAAATGTCTCGCACATACGTGTTTGCACTCGTCGTACAATACCAAAGTAAAAATCAATGCCAAAGTAATTAAAATTTAAAAATCTTAGTGAAAATTTTGGGGGGTTTACATTCTACCAAACTTACAAAAATTTTGTCCTCGAAATTAAGAATGATTAGGGGGTTTGAGAAGGTACAAGGTTATATCGATAAGATCAAATCATAAACATCGTTTAACACAACTTGTATTTAGAAAGTCGTGATTTCGATATCTACGAAAAATAGATCACGGATATAGTTCAGGTAATGAATGATTGTCGCCAGTTGATACAAGACATGAAAAGGTTAGGGGTCAAAAAGCAGAGGTACAATAATTAAAGACTTTGGAGAAGATATACTTCTTGGTTGAGGCACGAATAAGAGGACGATTGTTATCATTCAAGGGATTTAAAAGGTCACTAGTAGGTCGAGGAAAGGATGAGTAGTTACGACGATAATATAAGTGATAGGACAGCTAGAGGGAAATTTAAGTACAAGTGCTTTCGTCCTTCTAAAACAGGTGAAGGGCAAAAACAATATATAGAGTTCGAAGAAGATGTTATCGAATACGAATACGTGGTTCAAAGGGGACATGAATAATTCAAAAGAGAATTGCCCAGGCAGTCGTAGATGTGAATCCAGAGGCCAAGTTTAACTACGTCGCCATCCATGTTGAACAATAGATAAAGGCGAACCAAAGTGCACTAGGTTGATCAGACCATCATGCACCGTTTCTGATTAGACAATATGTTTGTGAGCGTGCTCAATAACATAAGTCATGAATAAACTCGATAAATGGATAAGCTTGCAAAACTAGATTATAGTCGCAATATTAGTCAAGTTGGTAAAACATAGGCACGTGAGAATTAAGATTAAAAGAGAGTAGAATTTGTTTAAACTCTTTTAGAATCTAAGTCTTGTTGGTACCTATACAGTCGTCCTACAGTCTCTTTGCCTATGGCTTGGTTGGCCAGATGGGTTAGGGTCCTCTAAATTCTACAGTCTAAGTAAACTTATGGGTCACAAGGACAAAGGGATTATAAGGTCTTGAGGTATTCTACCCAACTTACAAGAAGTAAACTAGTAGTGTGATGGGTCAAAGGAACATATCTATCTAGTATGGGTTACCTTCCTAACCAATATTAAGCACGAAGGAAGGATAAGAATTATGATAGAGTGGATCAAGCAAAGATGCAACTCAAAGAGTCAAGCGAGAGTTCGAAAATGAAATTGAGGAAGGTGGTCAAGTATGTGGATGAGATCCTAGACTCTACTCCTATACGCAGGCTTACTTGGTACGGTAAAGTAACCAAATAATTTATCTTGACCTGCATGGGCCACCACAAAAAATAAGTAACGCCCCAGTCCCAAAATACTTAGGACCAAATACGTAGACATGCCAGCTGTATACATACGAAGCATACTCCAATATATGGAACCTCGTATGCATACATAAGCTGTAAAATACAGTAACCATGGAACTAATCTCATCCACAAATAAATATATTATAGAATCAACTTATAAATGTCATTTGTACAAAACGTTGGACGGAGACAATCTACTACCAACAAAAAGAGAGAAATATATAGCAACGATGGAAGAGTCGAGCGAAGCAAAAGATGATCCAAAAGCTAGCATCGCGAAGGTAGATTGTAAACTATGTTCTTGGCTAGAACACATGCGAAAATCACGATCACACCTAGAGAAATCACCAGGTCCTCAGAGGGACGTCACAAGATACAGTAAGAACATGATAATATGAACTGTCAAAATAATAAAATAATATACAAAAGACTAACCTAGACACAAATATGCGAAGGGGATTCTAACCATCTAATGTGCAATTTAGAGGAAAACTTTCATTGCGCATGGATGGGATTTAGGCTATAAGTACGTAACTGGCATCGAGTCATATGTATCCGGTCGAAGGAGAGAGAAACAACACAAGTCAACATGCATCAAATAAAATAAAGCAACGAAAAACAACTAATAGAGTCACTTGCACCCAAGTCAACATGCAGCAAATAAATAAAACCATGAAAAACAACTAATAGAGTCGCTTGCACCCAAGTGTGGCTTGGACGCAGAGTTTATAAAACTAACAAATATGAAACAAAGAAAATAAATGCTAAAAATAAATAATATGACAGTTAATTAGCACGATATACTTGTCTGGTGTTACGCCAGGTGTAGTGTGAGGATCATGATGACATAGAGTTTGACTTCAGTGTTATAATTACGCAAGACAGCCTCCAATGACGGCACAGACTGTTCCTTCGGGTCCAAAATAGTCAAGTTAGCTGGGGTTATAGGAGGACGTTGTAAAGCCCCTAAAATTTTAGTAAGATTTTTTTAAAATAAATTGGTATTTATTTTGTACTTCGTATTTATACGTCGCATGCAAATACAATTTTCGTCGCACGCGAGTTTGCGATTTGTATTTTTCGTCGAGTGCGAATATGTGCAGGGTACATATTTTCAGAAAAATATTTTATTTATAGATTTCATTTTTATGGAAAATATAGTTTCCAAAATAAATATATCTTTTTGTCGTTGTTGCCAAAAACCTTATTTTTTATTATATAATATAAAAGGGTAATTTGTTTCGTCGTTTAAAAATAAGTAGTGATTTGGAAAATTGTGATTATATGAAATGTATTCCAAATATTTGCGAAAATAAAAATTTGTTATTAATATGTTTTGTTATTTGTAAAAGCTATTTTATGAGTTAATATTTATCTTGAATTTCGAAATTAATTAATGCTACATTTTAATATTTACGAAAAAAGATATTCAAAATTTTGCTTTACTTAATATTTAAATTATTTTGATAATTTAAATTGGAAAAGATTTTATTTGCCTTAAATTAAATTGCTTTTAAATTAAAGATAGGTTTGATTTATATTGAATTAGATTTTGAATCGATTTAAATTAGTACGAAATCTATCTATTGGAAATTTAATCAAATCCCAATCCTTATCCTAATGGAAATTCCCACCTCCTATATATAGGAGAGGTACTCCTCCATAAGAATTTTCACAACTCCCATGTGCACCGTGTTTGTGCCCGTCCCGTTCCACTAAAGTTCTCCCCTTTACACGTATATCATAATTTCGTGTCCGACAGGCCGGACACCACTATCTCGTGCCGTACCGGACACGACACGCCCGATGCCGCCGAACAATCCTAATCCTACCCACATCCATCGCCATCACCGACCTCCCTGTCCGACGACACCGCCACCATCAGCCACTCCGCCGACTCCACAAAGCCAACTCCCTGCCTTCCCACGCCAATGGCAGCACCGCCACAACCATCGTCACCCCGACCAGCATCATCTTCCGACTACCAACCTCCAACCACCGCCAACAATGCCACAACCTGTTGGCCCATTCCATGGTCACACCCGATTTCGATAATCAACATACACTTAAGTCAATACACAAAATATAGAAAATGCTGCTAATCATTTCAGGATACATGAAATCAAATTCAACGGACGATGTACTGCATCAAATAAAGCGTCAACATCATCAAATTTTCAGAAGACTCATTTCTTATTTTATTCTGTATTTTATATTTTATTGAGTCTAGGATTTATTTTGTAAAATCAGTTTTGGTAATACTAGCTTAGGGTTAAAACTGTCCACATTCCAAAAGCCTACCTATTTACCATTCGTATTTTATTTACAAAACATTTCAAAAACATATTTTGAAAATAGCCTTTACAAATGATTTTACAAATAACTAAAAACATATTTTGAAAAACTGTTTTTACAAATGATTTTCAAATATCTTCTGACAGAACTCGTAACCGAGTTCGGCCCGAGTTCGGTCCGAACTCTGACCGAGTTCGGTCAAAAATGATTCAAACTTCTGTTGCCTCCAAATCAGCGAGCAACGTCTCTTTGCGAGATATTTGCATCCGAACTCTGCCCGAACTCTGCCCGAGTTCGGTTCGAGAAAACACCTATAAATAGAGAAAAACTTTTCATTTCATTCATTCATTCATTCTTCATTGTCTCTTCTCTACTACTCAAGTGTTTTCAAACGATCTAAGATTTTCAAATCATACCTATACATCTCTTAGCCAAAAGCCAGTACTATCAGAGTTGATTTAGAATCTTTTGGTGTTTCAAGAGTTGTAAAGAGGTCATTCCAAGTTCAACAACTTTTCTTATTGTGGAGCTGGTCGTGCGCTCGTCACCAAGCACGATGTGTGTTATAGAGCTGGTCGTGCGCTCGTCACCAAGCACGGTATTGTAAGAGACTGCAAGCTCTCAGTTAAAGCTTGTGCTATAGTGGATTAACATCGAGCAAGAGTACTCGAGACTGGATTAGTCCTCTCAGAGGGATACCAGTATATATCGCTGTGTCACTGAGTTTGAATTCTCTATCTTTATTTACTGTCTCTTATATCTCTGTCATAGTTTAATTTTTAATTGGTGATTATTTTCCGCTGCACACACACACTCTATTCACCCTCCCTCTAGAGGTGCTCAACGGTCCTACAATTGGTATCAGAGCAGGTTATATTCTTATATAACATACCTTAGAGAGTATATATATGGCAGCCGTGAAATCTATATTCAACGGTGAAGGACAATCCACAAATAGACCTCCCTTATTTGATGGAACAAATTATACCTACTGGAAAACACGAATGACTTTCATTCTAAAGTTTCTCGACTTTGATCTTTGGTCAATAGTCATTGATGGTTATAAGAAACCAGCACCAACAGTGGTTGAAGGCCAGCTGGTGGAAAAGACCCATGATAAGTACACTGAAGCTGAAAAGGCTAAAGCTAGCCTAGATGCTCGTGCCATCAATGCACTATTCCGTGCAATTGACAAAATCGAGTTCAACAGAGTTTCAACCTGTAAGACGTCTCACGAAATTTGGAAACTCCTTGAGGTAACCCATGAAGGGACTTCCCAAGTGAAGGAATCCAAAATTAGTAGACTGACACAGGAGTATGAATCTTTTAAGATGAAACCCGGCGAGTCAATTATACAGATGTTTACTCGTTTCCTTGATATAACTAATCCTTTACAATCTCTTGGTAAGGATTACAGCAATCACGAGAAGATCAGAAAAGTGCTGCGGGCTCTAACAAAGAACTGGAATCTAAAAGCCACAGCAATCATTGAAGGAAACGATCTCACCACTATGACTCTGGAAACGCTGATGGGCAAACTCATGACCCATGAACTCGACTTGCAAGATTTTGAAGAAGCAACACCAAAGGAGAAATCTATTGCCTTCAAAGCTCAAGCAAAAAAATCAACATACAACGATTTCGATGAAGAATCGTCAAGTGGTAATGAACGAGCCCTACTTGTGAAGAACGTCAAGAAATATCTAAAGTTCATAAGCAGAAAGAAGAAAGATGTCTAAGAAAGCAACAAAGATGAAACTATATGCTTTGGATGCAAGAAGTCAGGGCATATGAAGAAGGACTGTCCAACCACCAAGAAAAGCAGTCCATACGATAGATCAAGATCAAGCAGAAAAGAAACATCTGGTCGAAAGTATGCCAACACAAGCATCTGGCACGAAAGCGATGCCAGTGATACAGAAGAAGAAGACAGACCCTGCGGCAATACAAATGTTTGTCTCATGGCATTTGATAAGGTATCATCTAACCCTTTGTTTGATGATTTCACTTTCGATGAATTAGAGAATGCCTTTAGCGGACTACTTGAAGATCACAAAACTGTGCTCGACAAGTATAAGCAATCTTAAAAAGAGATTAAGGCACACACAATCGAGATAGCTAGACTGTCCAATCTGATTGAAGATATTAAAGAGACATCTACTACCAGTAACACGGAAAAGATAGCCAAACTCAAGGTAGACTATCATGAGGCTATCCTCAATATTGAAAAGAAAGAAAGGGACTATATCAAAGTACAAAAGCTTTATGACATAGAGAAGAAGATGCACTTAGTAACTGAACAAAGACTCCTAGATATGACTGCTAGATACGAAGAGTCTATTGTGATTTCTAAAAAGTTAGAAATCAAGTTAGGCAAACAGGCAATACCTGTGACACAGCCTAAGATTAGTCCTAATGCTAAGCATACACCTAAAAGGACTAAACACAAGAAAGCACAGAAGAAACACGAACATCATCATGCTTTCACTTATAGGTCCTCCAAACAAAACAAGCTTGTAAACACAATTTCTACCACTAAACTGACTTGCACATATTGTGGTACACACGGACACATATCACAATATTGTCTTGCAAGAAAGCTTGTTGACAACCATACTTTAGTCTGGAGACCTAAAGCTAATCTGAGTGGACCCTTCAGAAAATGGGTACCAGAGGATTCATCTACTTGTCTTGTAGGTGGACCCTCAACCCTCTCATGCTAGAAGCAAATGGATCCTCGATAGCGGATGTTCGCGACACATGACTGGTGATGCATCTTTATTTGCTACGCTATCGATGAAGAAAGAAGGATACGTCTCCTTCGAAAATAACTTGAGAGGTGATATAATAGGTAATAGTACTGTAGGTATTTCTCTTTATCCAATAATAAAGGATGTTTGTCTAGTAACTGAATTGAAACATAACCTATTGAGCATAAGTCATTTGGCAGATAATGGTTATGGTATCAATTTTGTGAAAGATAAATATACCATATATGATATGTCATCTGGTGATCCCGTACATAAAGGGATTAGAGAAGACAACATTTATGTTTTCTTTTTGGAGAATACTAATAATACAGGAAGGTGCCTAGTAGCCAATCAAGATGAAAGCTGGCTATGGCACATCAGACTAGGGCATGCAAACATGGATACTATCTCACGTCTAATTACAAAGAAGTTGGTAAGAGGACTCCCTGAAATTCCATTCAAGAGAGATATGTTATGTGCTGACTGCGAAAAGAACAAAGCACATAGGTCTACTTTTAAATCCATCAACGCTGTAAGTACTTCGAGACCTTTGCAGTTAATTCATATGGATTTATTTAGTCCTAGTAGAGTCGCTAGTCTTGACGGTAAGCTCTACGCTTTTGTTATTGTTGATGATTTCTCTCGATTTACTTGGGTTTATTTCTTATCAAACAAAAGTGATGCAATTTTTAAATTTCAGATATTTTGTAAAAAGGTACAAAACGAAAAAGACTTCATGATTACTCGTATCCGAAGTGATCATGGTGGCGAATTCAAAAATTCTGATTTCAAAAAGTTTTGTGATGATAGTGGATATTACCACGAATTTTCTTGTCCTAGAACTCCCCAACAGAATGGTGTTGTGGAGCGGAAAACTGTCCAGACACTGTGTCATAAAATTTTCTTAAACGATCAGTATCAGGAAAACTGTCCAGACACTGTGTCATACGTCCAGTTCAAGGCCTCGTGGACACGACACAGTATCCCAGTGTCCACGTGGTGGTGCACAAGTGTTCGCCAGGTATAGGGCCAGGTCCTAGGGTGCCTGCAATGTGTCCACGTGGGGCGTGTCGTGCGTACGAGACTCGTATCGGGACGTGTCTGTGTGCGCGTGTGCGAGTGTGCCAATCCAGTACGGGTCGAATATCTCTTAAACCATTCGATAAAAATGTCTCAAATTTTACGTGCATGGTGTCAGTCATTAGGCCCCCGTGTCCACCAAAAATTACGACCTGAGATGCCGTGTCGTGTCCTGTATCAACCCCGAGCAGTAGGGCACTGAACCGAGCCAGTACGCAGCGTGTCCAACACGGATTTGGACACGACAAGGACACGAATTCGTGCTCAGTCTATCATGAAATCAATATATATATATATATATATATATATATATATATAAGACAAAAAATCTCTTCAAACACTTTTCAAAAATATCAATTTTAAAACCTTTGTGGCATTTTAACAAACACACAGTAGTACAAACTGATACGTGTCCGATACGGACACGAAATTAACACGACTCGACACCAAACCTATGCTAGCAGCTAGGGGACTCCTAGGGATATGCACTCATGCAAAGAAATCAAAATTTAATGGTGATTGTGAGGGTTTACCTATTGGTTGAGCTTTCAATAAAAAGCCTCAAAAAGGGGAAATCTCCTTGCTAGCCAAGATCTCCAAATTGCTTTAAACTTGAGATTTCTCTCCATGAACAAAAAGTAGGGATTGATTAGAACCTAATGCAAAAGATTTGAGCCAAAAAGGACTTGAAATGAGAAAGTTATGGATTGGGGAAGATGACTATTTACCTCTTTCTTCAAAACTTGGAAAATTAATAAAAGAGACAAGAACAAGGAAGAGATTATTTATAGGGAAAGGGGGAGCCCTAGTAGCTGGTCATAAAGTGAAAAATTAGGGTTAAAGTTTAGTCTAATGGGCTATGGGCCTAACTGCACTAGTCATGGAATTAAAATCATAAGTCATGAAATTAATGCACCTATTCTATTCCTCCTATCTTAAAACTTGATTCTAATGGCTAGGATGAGGTTAATTTAAGTTAGACTAGGGTCACACCATTGTCTACAAAGTAACCATAACTAGGGTTAGCTTCTAGGTTAGTCTCTTAAGTCACAGCTAGTCAAAGTCAAAATTAACAATCACCAATGCAATAAATCATGAAATAATTCAAAGTGGCCAAATAACCAAAATATCCTCATGCTCAAATGTAAAAATAAATTATCCTAATGACATGGTTAGGCTATAGGTCAGACAGTCTCTCAGGTTATACTAGCAAGGCATTAAAATCACAAGCCATGACTTAAAAAACTGTTTTAAATTGATCAAAAATTACCAAAAATCATAATGTGATATAAATACAAATAAATTATAATTATAATTAAAAAAATTCAAAATTACCCTCATTTGGAAAATTGGGTGTTACAATCCTACCCCCCTTAGAAAAATTTCGTCCTCGAAATTAAGATGATCGTACCCCTACTAGGTCAAACCCCAGTCAATCAAGTCGATAGTTAACATGCAATACAGTCCTACTGGTCGTGATATCACGGACTTGATCAGGGTCACTATACTATCTATCACAGCACAAAATATCCTGGTAGGTACTAATGGAATCACACAATAAGATGGAAAGAAGAACATAAAAGACAGACCTGCTAACCCGTCATCCGTAACGTCAGTCTACTCGACTGTCAGTACAAAAGCCCTGCCCCTCTGGGGTATATCCCTCTGATGGTGCGGGGCACGGTGCTGTGCTACAGGTGGCCTAGCTTCCTCTATCTAATCCATGACACTCAAGTAATATCCACACTGATATTCCACTCAATTACACTAGGGCACCATCTATATGGTATCTATTCTGCAATCTGATAATCATACCCGTCTATCCAGAGACATGTTACCAGAATCCTCGTCACACCAGTAAGTATGGTTGCGATAATCTATAGAGTCCACAACTAATGTACATACCTCTAGAATCATGGTATTTAAAATTTTTGCATTGCCGCTAGCTTGGTTACGAAAACTTTAAATTCCCACACCCGAGAAATACATCCAAAATCAGACTCTATCTTATCGCCGAACCAGCTGATATGGCCGTAGAAGACTCTAGATTTCATGACTGAGGCAACCTAGCCCATAATGTTATCTTGGTAGAAAATCAAGTCAATAATGAATACCAAGAATCGAATTCAATGATGAACAAGGAAGTAGACAGAAACTGCCGGAATCGAATTTCGAGATGGTTTATAATGAGATTCTCAAGGGTCATTTCAGGAATCTTCTCAAGTAGTCCTAACTGTGATTGAGTACTCTCTCAACTAAAGCCTATTCCTTAGTTTCTATCGCAGGCGCACAGCAGTACAACTAATCGTTGTACTACCACGACATCGTACTAAGGTGACTCTCGACCTGCATGGACTACCACTAAAAATGTGTCACGACCCGTACCCACTGAAAGGGTACGAGTACGTAACAGCGCCCAGCCTATGCCGCAGTGTCGGCAGTAGAATGCTGTTCTAAGTCTCTAACTAACCATCAACTCATGCAGTATATAATGTACTCATCATAATCAACTCCGAACGGAGGACAAGTATAAGATATTGTAACTCAATCACAGTCTAAGCACGATAAGATAACACAAAAAAATAACTAAAAAATAGAAAGACAACTACTATAATAATAACAAAATCTCAACAATCTCAAATACTACACAAGCCTCAAAACAAATACAACAAGTTCTACATGAAAACAGATGCAAGTCTACTAAACTTAATCCTGATCACTCCTGAGTGTCGGGGCCAAAGGTAGCCGTCCCGTCTCCGGGTCCATAATATATAGGGCATGTATCCTCAACGCAAGTATCTATAATATTTTAACAGGTCCAGTCAAGACAGGAACGAGAACAATCTCATCTAGAAAACCCAAGTAAATGACAGAGAACTATAAAGCAGTTATAGACAGTTGTATTGATGAACATGGCAGTTTATATTCAGGTGATGGTATAGAAAGACAGATAAAGTACAAGAAAAGTATGTAACTAAACAAGAGAAGAATCATGGCAATAAAGACTGTAAAGTAGAAGCTAGCTGAACCAGGGTAACATGATGTAAGTCCAGACAGTAAATGTAGACAAGTATAACTCCAATGTAAGTCCAGTACAAGACGAATCTAATACAAGATGAATCCAGTACGGGACGATTCCTGTCATAGTGATCAATGATTCCGGGGTGAGTCCAGCCTATACTCTAACAGTGTGCTTTAAAATATCGAGATCGACATGTAAACGGCTATAGGTATCAGGCACATCTCTCACTGATCATGCGAGAGATGGCTATGCTTCCAGTAGATTCCAGTAGGAAGATTCCAGATTTGGGGTATGTTTACATGTCTTACTCAATATTTCCCCTCCCAGCAAGTGAATCCAGAAATCCGACACAATGATTCAAGATGAGTCCATCCAGAACATGATGATACCAGTAAATAATTCCAGTAATAGAGGCCAAACAATAAATGTGTGTCGCATACATGAATCCAGAAATATCTATTCGTATTATAACAGAGAATCGCATACAACTAACTAGAACTGAAGTACAGTAATTGACAAATAAATGAGAGAACTATCAAAAAATGTACTCGCCTGTTACTATAAAAAAAGTAGTATAATATCAGATGTCTGCACCGGAGTCACAATGTCCTAAACAGAGTAATATGGGTTATGACATGTTCAATACAAGGAAAATAAAAGCTACAATACAAACGATATGATTTCTAGGTCAAACTAGGTTAAAGTCAACTCTAAGTCAACCTGGTCAAATGTCTAAGTCAAATTAGGTCCAAGTCAAACTTGGTCAACTCTTGGTCAACCCAAGTCAACGCCTAGTCAAACTAACCCATACCATATCATACCCTAAGATATATCACATTTATATATACAATGACACTACCCCTTATCTAATACTACCTTACCCCATATATCCATATATATATAATGTACATCACATAGCCTATTATCTAGCATATAATAAAATCTCAATTTCTATATAACAAATATATATAAATATGTAATGTTCCAACTAATATATTACATAGGATACATAGGATATTTATCTTAGCCCACAACTCCACATACCTATATATGCAATCCACTATGGTGTCTTAGGTAATTAATATTGATGAATATGTGGTATCAACCTACTCCCAACTGAAATGACCAAATGGTCTAACCACTCTCAAATTCTAGGATACACACAAGTTATGTGTACATAGAGTTGCCATAACACTAATGGGGACTGAACTCTGAAACTGGACTAACCCCAAGCCTATGGTTCATACTAATTCCCACATGTCTCATACATATCACTCATGCCTAACACTTAAACACACACATACATCATATATGTATCCATATTCTTCCCCACATCCCCCTTCAATCCTGATATAACCCCAACTTAAATGCTATAACATAAACCTAATACACAAGTCTCAGACATTCACCATTGACTGAAACTGAACTCAACTCATATATTTCCCATGACTGATACCTCTCTGGTACTTAACTACTTCTACCACAGGACACTAAAACACATACTCGACCCCCTTCTATGACATCTAACCACACTAATACATATCTCTAATATGATACCTATATGTATACCAAGTCTCATCTATGCTCCTTGCCACTAACACATTTATCCTGATCTCTCGCTCTCAGGCTCAAACCCAAACACAATATTACCAAGTGTGGCACCAAGCCCACCTGGGCTATGCAAGGCTAGGCCACACATTGGCCTGCCAGCCCCAAAGTGGACTGGAAGATAGGACTTCCTATTTCTACTTCCCTCTCCAACCTGAACACTCTCACCTACCCACCACTAACATAACTGATACATATAGGTGCCACTATACTGCTGCCAGGTAAATCAAGGGACTGAACCATGATTTGGGGTCTGAACAATAATGTATCCCCACTGATACAAGGTACAAGATATCAAGGAGAATGGTGTCACAGAGTCCTAGGTTTCAGGTTCAACAGTTCTCGTGTGTGTGCCTTGGGTGAGTGAGTGAACTCAGGAAATTAGTGGTTCTTATTGTGTGTGTGCCAGTGTGTCAATTTGTGTCTCAGTTTCAGTGGGGAAATATGAGTGAGGAGAGTGTGTTAGTGATACCATGTGTTCAGGAAACAATGTACAAAATATTAGAAATCAGTAAATAAATATGGGACAGTTTAAAATAGTGTGTGAGTGTATGAGAGTGTCAATGTAGGTAGTAGTGAAGAATGTGTGTGCAACACAAACCATGTAACCTCATCTCCGAGGACCACAACCCATAAAATACAAGAAAAACTCAATAAAGTTTAGCCTTTAATATCTCATTTATTAGTTTAGGATTTCAGGAAATTGGAAAAAATACGAACACCAAAACCAAACAATTTGCCATAAAACGAACCCTAAACCATAGCAAATAGGATTAACTAGCTAACATTATATTATCATAAGTTAACAACAGGAGTTTAGCATTTAAAAATGAATTAAACATCATTAATGAACTCTGATATTAGAACACACAGAGAGTATCATACATTCAGTTCGAAACCCAAATTGATATAGGAAAACCCAAATTTGAATTCAAAAACCCAAATTTGAAGTATGTCAGGTGTGTACAGTCATAGGGATATTACTCCACGTGTCTAGGGGAGCCAAACGTGTCCATAAATAGGACACGAAGTGCCTAAAATTCCAAACGAACAGAATCAAGAAAACTGTCGAGACACTATGTCGTGCGGCCAGTTCAAGGCCTCGTAAACACGACACAGTGTCCCAGTGTCCACGTGGTGGTGTACAAGTGTTCGTCAGGTATAGGGCTAGGTCCTAGTGTGCTTGTAATGTGTCCACGTGGGGCGTGTCGTGCGTACGAGACGCGTATCGGGGCGTGTCTGTGCGCGCGTGTGCGAGTGTGCCAATCCAGTGCGGGTCGAATATCTCTCAAACCATTCGATAAAAATGTCTCAAATTTTACATGCATGGTGTCAGTCATTAGGCCCATGTGTCTACCAAAATTTATGACCTGAGACGCCGTGTCGCGTCCTGTGTCAACCCCGAGCAGCAGGGCACTGAACCGAGCCAGTGTGCAGCGTATCCAACACGGATTTGGACACGACAAGGACACGAATTCGTGCTCAGTCTATCATGAAATCAATATATATATATAAGACAACAAATCTCTTCAAACACTTTTCAAAAATATCAATTTTAAAACCTTTGTGGCATTTTAACAAACACACAGCAGTACAAACTGATACGTGTCCGATACGGACACGAAATTGATACGACTCGACACCAAACCTATGATAGCAGCTAGGGGACTCCTAGGGCTATGTACTCATGTAAAAAAATTGAAATTTAATGGTGATTGTGAGGGTTTACCTATTGGTTGAGCTTTCAATAAAAAGCTTCAAAAAGGGGGAAATCTCCTTGCAAGCCAAGATCTCCAAATTGCTTTAAACCTGAGATTTCTCTCCATGAACATAAAGTAGGGATTGATTAGAACCTAATACAAAAAATGTGAGCCAAAAAAGACTTGAAATGAGAAAGTTATGGATTGGGGAAGATGACTCTTTACCTCTTTCTTCAAAATTTGGAAAATTAATAAAAGAGGCAAGAACAAGGAAGAAATTATTTATAGGAAAAGGAGGAGCCCTAGTGGTTGGTCATAAAGTGAAAAATTAGGGTTAGGGTTTAGTCTAATGGGCTATGTGCTTAATTGCACTAGTTATGGAATTAAAATCATAAGTCATGAAATTAATGCACATATTCTATTCCTCCTATCTGAAAACTAGATTCTAATGGCTAGGATGAGGTTAACTTAAGTTAGACTAGGGTCACACCATTGTCTACCAAGTAACCATATCTAGGGTTAGCTTCTAGGTTAGTCTCTTAAGTCACAGCTAATCAAAGTCAAAATTAACAATCACCAATGCAATAAATCATACAATAATTCAAAGAGGCCAAATGACCAAAATACTCTCATGCTCAAAAGTAAAAATAAATTATCCTAATGACATGGTTAGGCTCTAGGTCAGACAGTCTCTCAGGTTACACTAGCAAGGCATCAAAATCACAAGCCATGACTAAAAATAGTTTTAAATTGATCAAAAATTACCAAAAATCATAATGTGATATAAATACAAATAAATAATAATTATAATTACAAAAGTTTAAAATTACCCTCATTTGGAAAACTGGGTGTTACAAGTCCGCAGACCATCTGATGATTTTCATCTGGTGGGAGTCGACCTTACTCGTGCCCTTGGACCACACGGTCTTTTGATCAATCGCAGATGATAAGTGGAGGAGGATATGTTTGGGGACTAGCAGAGCCACCCGATAGGTCGTAGTTAATCTCCAGCTGGCGATGACTTCCTGGACACTCTGAAGCTTCGAGCAGCCGGATGAAAATTTTAGGACGAAGGTGTGTGGAAATGAGGCTGTCATTGAAGTCAATTCCAGAGCATAGAAGGGCACTATGGGCACAAGAGAGTCCCTCGGGTACTCTACATCAGGGAGATCGACATCGGGGAACAGTAAGCCCTACTTGGTGATACGGTCCGGACGGAGCTTGTCCGCAAACGACGTCACCGAGACGATGGACGGAGAGGGGGTACAGGGACTTCCCTGTGCACGCTTGGCACGGGAAGTCAGGGGGGAGGGTGGAGCTACAGGGAAAACAACTGAGGAGGGCTCCGAGGAAAGACGTGGCGCCAATGCTAGGAGGTCGGTCGGGAGAGAGCGGCCAGAGGGGGGAAGGTGGCATTTGACCGGAGAGCGACGCCGCCTCTGAGGGGGTGTTGTAAGAGGCAGATGAGACAGAAGCGCCAGCAGGGCGAGGAGAGGAGCCCGGGGCATATGCGTCCATGCCAGGTGGAAGACGGCATGCGGCTCCAGGGGCCAGGAGGGCGGACGACGAAGGGTCCCGGACAAACAAGCGCTCGCATAGGACGCGAGAGCCGCGGAAGGAGGATGCGCGGACGAGTTTACGCCAATGATCGAGGGGGAGGGCCCACTACAAGAAAAATGGCTTTTCTTGACGGTTTTTCCCCGTCAAGAAAGACTTTTGTTGACGGTTTTGGATCCGTCATCTAGGCCCCCGTCAAGAAAAGTCGACACTTTTCTTGACGGTTTTTTGTTTGTTTTCTTGACGATTTTAAAACCGTCAAGAAAACAAGCTTGTCTTGACGATTTTAAACCGTCAAGAAAACAAAAAAAAACCGTCAAGAAAAGTGTCGACTTTTCTTGACGGGGGCCTAGATGACGGCTAATGACCGTCAAGAAAAGTCTTTCTTGACGGGAAAAAACCGTCAAGGAAAATATTTTTTGATGTTTAAAAACCGTCAAGAAATGAATTTTCTTGACGTTTTGCAATCGTCAAGATAAACATGTTTACAATAATATCAATATATTCCAGAATCCAATTACCAAACACACATAATATCAATATATGCCAGTTACAACACACACATAATATTATAATACACAAACTTTTTATTGATCACAAATACAAAGTTTGTACATCACAAACATCCAAGAATGATATATACAAAGTATACAAATGTGAATACAAAGAGTTTAAGCACTAACCCAAAAAAAAAAACTTGTCAAACTATTTTCTTTGAGATCTCTGGGCTTTGGGCAATGGTGTAGTGTACAGACAGAGAGGGAGAGGAAGAAGCCAGCCATCATCATAACCGAGCTGAAGTTGTATCCAAGAGAGGTCACATGTTTCCACCTGGGTCTCCAGGTTTTTTTTAGAACCTTACTGACCTGAAGTTTTGGCACCTATGCACCCAAAAAAAACATAGTTCCAAAAGCCACCCACCCCTGGCTGCACAGTACTTTATTCATCCTAGCATTGTTCTTGGCTCGGCCGATACAGACCGATATACTAACGATTCGCTCGTTTCTTCATCGTAACCATTAGGCACTTCAATCAAACGCTTCCCGTTAGTCTCAGATTCCTTATCTAGGATGTCGTCTCTAACATGGTCCGAGATACAAGCCTTGAAGTTTTCGATACACCTGCTGTTCTTGGAATCCAGGTTGAGATAGATGAGAACATCCCAGCACTTTCTGAACTGCTTCTTGTTGATCTTCAGCTTCTGGCGAACAATCTCAGTCACGTGGCGGGTGATTATCATAAACTATAACAAGAAAGTACAAAAATGAGGAACGAATAGCAATGTACCTGTAGTGGAAATTAGTCGCATTGAACGAGGATTAGCAATTTCAAAATTTTGAGAAGGATCAAACCCAAATGATTAACATAAGCTTGGCGTGAAAGCGACTTCGGACCCACTCACTGTCAGCCTACAAACCTGGAACAATAGAAAATAAAAATTGGATGGCAAACAGATGCTATGAGAAACTAAGGATACAAGTTAATTTCACACAAGATGAACATAATCATGAACATCAGACAGTTTTTTTCCCAACAAATTCACCTAAACAATGTGACAGGAATAATGGCACGAGTTATCTTGGTTTCTAGCAAAATGTAAGAAAGTTTTATAACTCAAAAGGGCACAGTTGAAGATCAGCAAGAGTTGATTCTTTAGAGGATCCAATACTAATTTTTTGGAAAATCACTGACCATACTGCAAAATGAAATGATGAAATGATAATCAATTAAGCATGGGTACAGTGAATGTATACTCATTGAGTATCAGATGAAATTGTTAAATGATAATTGGACAGGTGAAAAGATGGTTCCAATATAGAAATTTTCACACTTCTACATAATAATATATGTGGTAATTGATTCGAGGTTAATTGCAAGAATATAGGCAAATAAATGTAGTTTCTGCTTCACAATCCCTTAGTAATCAATGCCCTATGCCACTACTCTTTGAATGGCTTCTCCTCTTTGTCTCTATAGTAGCTATTTCAGACTCAGTATTGGTTATTTCTGCCATCTATACATTTTGTTTCATAACCTAAATTTATTGTATACCTACATTAAGTAGTGGATTTAAAACTGAGAAATATAGAATTGTCTTAGAACTACCTAGACAAGAATTGCTGATGGTACCTTCAATGATGAATAAAACATAATTGCTAACAGAATCTCTGATTAGGAATGCAATATTAAAATGCATCTAAAATTATAAGTGGGTTTAGCAAACAAACTGAATTTTCCTTCAGCTTTTCGTTGGAGGCATTGGACTCATAATTTGGGTTTAGTATCCTTGGAGGTATCCCAACAGGAGACTTTTAAGACAAATCTGGAGCTTTTGGCACCATGAGAAAGACTGGGTTGAGAGAAACGCTTCCGCTTGTATGTCAATAGCACCTTGTTGTTCACCATTCTGCAGTCAATTAATCTATCGCATCCAACATATCCTCAATCTCTTAGCAGTCTAGAGATTGTCATGTGTGCCTGGAATCATCACAAATCAAATGCAAAGAACTTTATTAGTATAATATAATAATTTTATTACACTTCAAGATAATAACTTTAAATAGTATCTATAAAAGATGTGATGCTAATGCACCAAATATAAAACATCTGATGCACCAAAGGGGAGTAATTATTTGAGTCTAGGAGTGGCAATATTAGGCCAGACTCGTATGGCAGCAAGCTAAGATGCAGGTTTCTGCAATCAATTTCCATTTTTGCATCGGAGCACCTTAGGAGGTACCAACGACCCGGAAATTAAATTGGTAGGGTATCAGTCTAACATGCATGTTCTTAGAGGTTACTACCATAAGAAACTTAATTTCAATTTTGTATAAAATGTACTTAACATATATGTATATTTACGAGGATAACAAACACAATCACATAAATGTTTATCTTGTGCATGTATGTTTACGATAATAAACATATAGCTGTATCCTTGTATGGATTGGAGAGTTGCCTCACCATCCCATTTCAAATTATGGCACACGTGTTTGTATCTGCTACCCATAGATTTACGAACTCAAAAAAATTCACTCATTAAGATATATTTAATAAAAAATTCACTTTCATCTTCTAGATCTAATGCAGCAATCCATTCAACTGATGGCTTCAGAGAGCATGCAACAAGGAATGTAGGAAAGCCTAACATGGTGTAGCTTGTTAATTACAGCGATTGAAAAGAATTTCAATAGATGGATGATTGTAACTTTTCCGTCTCACTAAAGGATTATCCATTAGCAAATGGTTGCATTTTATATTTTTTCAAACTAACTTGTATGAGAATAGATTAGTAGGTAGAAGAAAAAGCTTACAACTTTGAAGTGACACAGTCAGGATTTTTAAAAAATATTATCCGGGACCCAATCTCATTCTACTTCCCATGTGTGTTCTTGATCCCTGCATTGACAAATTGACGTGGTGAAGTACTCCCATCTTTAGTGGTTGAAGCACAAAGTAAAGAGTGTTGATAAATAAAATACCTCAAACATGAAATAACAACAAGATGTGGTGTTTGAGAGTCGAATTCTTCACAATTTGTCCTTTCTAATCCCAAAACCTAATCGTTACACAATAAACGGAGACAAAATGTCATTCAGGGAAAGATTGCAATTTTACATCATAACAACAGGATCTGCAAAAAAATAGAAAGACTAACAGATACACATACATATCTGGAATATTCTATAACAGATATCTGCAACCTGGATGTTTAAGTTATTGAAGTAAAAAAAGAAGAAATGTCAACATATGCCACAAGTATCTCATAATTGAAAAGGTTATCCATTAGAGTTGTACCTTTAGAGTTTCCCATGTTGAAGCATGTGCTTCTGGTGTCTGTATAAGCAAATTTGACTTAGAGAAACTACATTATTCGAAGATATATATTTCGATAAAACTAATCAGAACCCAAATACCAATATCAAGGAAAGTGACTAGGAATACACTAGTAAGCATGTGAATCACATGAATCGGAAAACCTATCATTAGAATGAAAGAAAAAAGAGAGGGATTTTCCAAACCGTATTGGTATCGGCCGTATCGTATCAATATCGGCCGATATCGTATCGGGAATTTCCAAACCGTATTGGTATCCGCCGTATCGTATCAATATCGGCCGATATCGTATCGGGACATTCCAAACCGTATTGGTATCGGCCGTATCGTATCGGTATCAGCCGTATCGTATCGATATCGGCCGATACTGCAAACTATATTAGAAATATATTGAATTCGCCCATCAAACACAGTGCTGCAAGAGTATGTTATGTTCAGAACATCGTCTCCTTCTTTCTTTCTTTTATTCTGTGAAAAAAAGAGAGTCCTAGCATGGAGCCGAAAAGAATCAGCCGGCATAGTGGCTAAAATAGATAAGGACTCAAGAGATGGTTTCTCCAAGGATAAAGCAGAACAATATGGGCGATATAAAACTAGACTTCCTTTGTCTCAGCCCTACTAGTCTATGCAATTAGAGTTTGCAGTAAAGGGTAAAAGTTAGATGATACCTTTGTATCCGCAGTTAGTCTATAGGAGATCCATCTTGAACTTTAAAACCCTTTTTCTGTGTATAAAATGAAGTTCTTTCTTATGTAATCCAGTCTATACTGAAGTATATGCAACCATATATCATAACATGTTGTGGATGCCTGAACTTTAGAACTGATAGGTGATAAAATGATTACAAGGCAAGAAACTTATTCAAGATCATCACATCTTCCCCAAGAATAAAGGCCGAAAGAACTAACAAGAAATCTCCAAACTCAGTGGAAGTTGAACTGACTGGAAACAGAAGGAAGTGTGAATTAATCGTAGTTTCATACTGCAACACTTGATTCAACAGATATTACATCATTTCAAAACAAAACAAAAAATATTATCCAGTATTCAACTAAGCACAGGTACAAAGTTTATTTATTATGAAAATCTGTAAAAGTGAGCAATATTTGCATATTTGATCTCCTTCACTACGTAAATACTCTGCAAAACTGAATTCTTTTAGCAGCACACAAATACAATTATCCGGTCACTTTGAAGACCAGACGTGGAGAAGTCAATAAGTTTGTAAGACTCAAACTAAATTTCAATATGGTACATGCCAAAAATGAGCAAGAAGAACAAAACAAAGCAAATCTTGTATTAAAACAGAACGAACAACTGATCATATCAATTGTTTATGAAGGCTATGATCAATTCAAGCCTTACTGATAAAAGGGACAGTACTATATTGAACATCAGTTAGCTATTTAGGAAGGGCACTCACATAACTAAGCGAGCTTGAGCATGAAGGATTTCACTGAGAAAGATGCTACTCTCAGCACTATATCAAGGTTGGGTGCTGCTTCCATCATATCAAAATGTTCAGATAATGACAGAACATACAGAATGACACTTGGAATTGAGAGGTTGGACACGAAAATTTATCCATTCTTCAAAGTATAGGGAAACTTGCAGGAAACAAAAATGACTGTACTGTTGTCTTATGTTTGTTTTACTACATATTATAATTATTATTCTATCAAAAATCTACTGGCGTCCAAACGAAATGTGCCCCACTTATCATATAATCTAGCGTGCATTGCACGCACACCTCTAACGAAGATGGACACATGTTGGTGATAAAATCATTATTATGGGAGACAAGCTAGTGAGTGTTGGCATCTATTTTCTAATGAGGAACAGGTATAATCATAGTCTTGAATCCAGATTCTTTGGGTCGGGTCAGTAAATTAGAAATTCTCTATTTGCATCAAAATAACTACTCGATTCTTGAAACTAATTAAAAGAGAGTTCATACCAATTGTTTATATAACCAAATTTATTGTTGACGCCGTGGTTAAAATGAAGCTCATTTGCGAAATGTAAAAGGTCAGAATCACATGATACATTAAGAACACTTCCGAAGAAATTCACAGGATACATTAGGACATCTTCGCCGGAGCTAGGGTTTCCGGGGGGGTCGGGATGAAGAACATGGGAGAGGGGTTTAGGGCTGTGGGGAAAATCGGGGTCGGAAGGGAAGGGGGAAGAGGGAACGATTGAAGTCGGCTGCGGGGATGAGAGGGGAGACGGCGGATC